>OY726517.1:148619025-148838073 GCA_963383655.1 Bathymodiolus septemdierum
ACATATCAACTACCATATGACAAAAAAAAAATCTGGATAATTCTTTTCATTTTAGATTTCAAATTGGGAACGGTCGACAATCGAAAAGACTACTTGCAAACTTGGGGAGAATTCTTCTTTTTCATTATTCATTTTTTTGATAAAAACAGGAATACAGGATTTTCTTCTAAAACATCTACTCCGCTTAAAAAAGTTTTGTATGAACAGCCGTTATAGGACTGGAAGTTTCTGGATCCAATAATATCGTTTCGATATTGCCTTTATATTAGTAATATAATTTATTAATTTCTGGCAACTTCGATGATCATCGAACACTCCGGCAATACATAAACACATCTTAATTTGGGTTATCTCAGAAAAATCGGGATAAATTTTCATCAGTAAAAGAACAAGCGTTTAATTTTATGTGGGATGGGATTAATTGGAAAAGGGAGGGATGGGGTAAATATTTTGTTGAAACACAACCGATCAAATGAATTATCCAGCATGGATAATATATATGAATAGGTTTTTTTTCAAACTTCAGATGCACTCCCTTAAAAAAGACTTCTACCAAAAGTGATCACGCATGGATGATGACGAATAACTTCAAGTAATGACAAATTTTATAGATAATTATAATTTACATGCATAAGAAATTTTCCTTTATACGAAAATCATACCCGCTCATATTTTGTAGAGTTATTGTTGACCAATTCATATATTAGATAAATATTCAATATAAACATACAAACACAGTCTCATACTCAGATTTGATTACACAAGGATGTAAATGCCAACTGGTTCATTTTTCCAACACTGACTTTACAAAACTTTTGCAATATATATGCATCATAACTTCTTGTCACTTGTGATGTTCAATCGGACGGCTTGCTTTTGTAAATGCAGACGAGATAGAAGACCCGTTGTTATGGCAACATCATAACATAAAAACTGCTTATAAATTAGTGCCGGGAATGTTTTATAGAATATGTTTATTTAAAAAAAAAATGTTGTACGAGTATATTCTCTGAGACTGTCTGACAAAGGGACATATTTTCTGAGAAATCCTAGTTCAGATAATATTGAAAGCAATACAAAGACATTGTTCAATGAAAATGAAACTAGGTTGCTGAGGAAGATAGTTTATGGTGTTTAACGCCCCTTTCAACAATATTTCAGCTATATCGTGGCAGTCAGTTTTATTGCTGGAGGAAACTTGGGGTACACGGAGAAAACCACCGACCTGCCGCAAGTCACTGACAAACTTTATCACATAGTGTTGTATCGAGCACACCTAAAAAGAATTTTTTATCGTAACTGTAATTTTAGTCGTAAGATTAAAATTTGTCGTAAGATAATCTTTGTGAAAATGACTTAGGAATTGTCGTAGGATTAATCGTAAGTGAAAAAGTTAAGATTATACTTACAAATTTTTGTGAAAAGGGCTACTGATACATGTTTTGTATTTGATTCTCTGCTATAAGTTCACATAGACTTAGTAATTGAGCTTTACTCACCTGATATTTGATTCTCTGCTATAGGTTCACATAGACTTAGTAATTGATCAGCATAACAAGCTGCTGCCTAAAATATATAAAAATTACCGATCTTAAGAATTATATCTCATTTCCTGTAAATAACTATATTACATGTACCTTAAGCTTTAAATATCAAGATTAACATAATTGTCAACATATAAAAAGAAATTTAATTACTACCACAAGTCTAACACCATTGTTGTGGGTTTTGTCAATACCCACCTCAAGTGTCCAGACACCTACCCTTGTCTGGAGGTTTCACCAGACAGTTTGTCTAGACACCTACCCTTGTCTGGAGGTTTCACCAGACAGTTTGTCCAGACACCTAACCTTGTCTGGAGGTTTCACCAGACAGTTTGTCCAGACACCTACCCTTGTCTGGAGGTTTCACCAGACAGTTTGTCCAGACACCTATCCTTGTCTGGAGGTTTCACCAGACAGTTTGTCCAGACACCTACCCTTGTCTGGAGGTTTCACCAGACAGTTTGTCCAGACACCTACCCTTGTCTGGAGGTTTCATCAGACAGTTTGTCCAGACACCTACCCTTGTCTGGAGGTTTCACCAGACAGTTTGTCCAGACACCTACCCTTGTCTGGAGGTTTCACCAGACAGTTTGTCCAGACACCTACCCTTGTCTGGAGGTTTCACCAGACAGTTTGTCCAGACACCTACCCTTGTCTGGAGGTTTCACCAGACAGTTTGTCCAGACACCTACCCTTGTCTGGAGGTTTCACCAGACAATTTGTCCAGACACCTACCCTTGTCTGGAGGTTTCACCAGACAGTTTGTCCAGACACCTGCCCTTGTTTGGAGGTTTCATCAGACAGTTTGTCCAGACACCTATCCTTGTCTGGAGGTTTCACCAGACAGTTTGTCCAGACACCTACCCTTGTCTGGAGGTTTCACCAGACAGTTTGTCCAGACACCTACCCTTGTCTGGAGGTTTCACCAGGCAGTTTGTCCAGACACCTACCCTTGTCTGGAGGTTTCACCAGACAGTTTGTCCAGACACCTACCCTTGTCTGGAGGTTTCCCCAGACAGTTTGTCCAGACACCTATCCTTGTCTGGAGGTTTCCCCAGACAGTTTGTCCAGACACCTACCCTTGTCTGGAGGTTTCACCAGACAATTTGTCCGATGACACCTACCCTTGTCTGGAGGTTTCACCAGACACCTACCCTTGTCTGGAGGTTTCACCAGACACCTACCCTTGTCTGGAGGTTTCACCAGACAGTTTGTCCAGACATCTACCCTTGTCTGGAGGTTTCACTAGACAGTTTGTCCAGACACCTACTCTTGTCTGGAGGTTTCACCAGACAGTTTTTTTCATAGTTATTCAGACTTTTCTCCCCATTAATACCAGTAGTCATAATATAGCTGAAAAGGATAAACATGAATAATCATAACCATTTTTGGTACAAGATCGGTATATTTTTTGAATATTAGATCACTAGTAGCAATTGATATAATGAAGGTCTGACAGTGATGCTTGGTAGTCTTGCTATCCACAATACAAATCTTTCCTTCAGATAACCCAAACTTCAATACACAAAGAGAAGATAACTACAGAAAGTCATGGAAATTTAGGCCATGGTTTGGGACAGGGCTTAAATAAAGCATGATTCTATTTGATGTACATCGCTTATGTGTTGAATAGAAAAAGTACTGGTCAACAATGTAACAAAACAAGACAACATAAAATCACTCATGTGAAAAACCTCATTCTGATAAAACAGAGAAATGACAAGGGAAATCTTGGTTTTAACAATCTAATGAAATCCCAACCTATTGATATCAAAAGATAACTTTGTACTCACCTGTTCAGAATCAATGAAAATTTCTTTTTCATGATGTTTTTTATGAACTTTTAGACTATAATTGGTTGTAAATGCTTTCTTGCAGCCATCTTTTTCACATGAGAAAGGTTTCTCACCTAAAGTATAAATTGAAATTTAAATATAACTTCAGATAAATGAAAATATAGATTGATAAATCTTTAGTTTGGTTTGGTTTATGTTTATGTTTATGGTGTTCAACGCCACTTTCAACAATATTTCAGTTTTATCGTGGCAGTCAGTTTTATTAGTGGAGGAAACCAGAGTGCCTGGAAAAAATGACCGACCTGCTGCAAGTTACTGACAAACTTTATCATATAATGTTGTATTGAGTACACGCCATCATGAACCGGATTCAAACTCACTAGTTTAGTGGCGATAGGTACTGATTGCACATGTAGTTGTAAATCCAACTGCCATACAATCAAAACCACCCCCTACATCTTTAGTGCTATGAAAATAATTGTGGTATGCATCTACATTTCATATGGAAATTGTCTAACATCCATACACCATAAAATGTGTGTATTTTGGTGGTTTGTTCCAAAAAGTCCAAAAGAAAAGTTGTTACAATAACAGAAAACTAGAGGCTCACAAGAGCCTGTATTGCTAACCTATAATTTTTTTTCATTACTTATTGCAGCATATGACCAATAGACCACTTGGCCTTCATTAGTTCAATGTTGAATCATGTCGCAATACAACTGCATTTCCATTCCTAGTTCATACAGATATTTTTAGAAATATTCTTACCCAAGGTTGTGGTTTCTATGGTCAATTTGTCATACTGTCATCCCTCAAGAGAACCGCATCAGTGACATAATGGTTAGCATGCTCACCTCGAGTGCGGCAGATTGTGGGTTCGGGCCCTGGTCGAGTCAAACCAAAGACTATAAAATTGATATTTTTTTCTTCTCTGCCAAGTAAGCAGCATTAAGGAGAAAGAGCAAAGACAGGTTGGCTCGGAATCAGAATAATATATCCGAGTGGAGCGACATGTCTACCCGCAGACTGTTGTTTCAGTGAGCTATCACTATAAAAATCCAACTCAGCGTGCTGTTTTAGTACAAAGTGGACCTCATCATCATCTTATTGAAAATTAACTTGTTCTTGCCATGATATAGCTGAAAAATTACTGAATTGGCATTAAACAACAACCACTCACTCACTCACTCACTAAAGAAGTTTGATTGTCATGATACAACTAAAAATGACAATAACAGCACATACCGTATCTAAAACCAAACCAAACTTTCTGTATTTTTCAAATTTTCAAGGGGCATAACTCTATAATGATAAACAGCATCACGGTCATAAGTGATGAAAATCAATTAATCATGTAATATCAAAAAATAATCACACAATTTTTTTCAAATTAATTAATTATCCCTCCTTCAAGTTATTTAAAGTCTGAGTCTGTTTAATACCTGTATGACTTCTATAAGTTAGAGTCTGTTTATTACCTGTATGACTTCTATAAGTTAGAGTCTGTTTATTACCTGTATGACTTCTATAAGTTAGAGTCTGTTTAATACCTGTATGACTTCTATAAGTTAGAGTCTGTTTATTACCTGTATGACTTCTATAAGTTAGAGTCTGTTTATTACCTGTATGACTTTTATAAGTTAGAGTCTGTTTATTACCTGTATGACTTCTATAAGTTAGAGTCTGTTTATTACCTGTATGACTTCTATAAGTTAGAGTCTGTTTAATACCTGTATGACTTCTATAAGTTAGAATCTGTTTAATACCTGTATGACTTCTGTAAGTTAGAGTCTGTTTATTACCTGTATGACTTCAATAAGTTAGAGTCTGTTTATTAGCTATATGACTTCTATAAGTTAGAGTCTGTTTATTACCTGTATGACTTCTATAAGTTAGAGTCTGTTTATTACCTGTATGACTTCTCTAAGTTAGAGTCTGTTTATTACCTGTATAACTTCTATAAGTTAGAGTCTGTTTATTAGCTATATGACTTCTATAAGTTAGAGTCTGTTTATTATCTGTATAACTTCTATAAGTTAGAGTCTGTTTATTATCTGTATGACTTCTATAAGTTAGAGTCTGTTTATTACCTGTATGACTTCAATAAGTTAGAGTCTGTTTATTACCTGTATGACTTCTATAAGTTAGAGTCTGTTTATTACCTGTATGACTTCTATAAGTTAGAGTCTGTTTATTATCTGTATAACTTCTATAAGTTAGAGTCTGTTTATTATCTGTATGACTTCTATAAGTTAGAGTCTGTTTAATACCTGTATGACTTCTGTAAGTTAGAGTCTGTTTATTACCTGTATGACTTCTATAAGTTAGAGTCTGTTTATTAGCTATATGACTTCTATAAGTTAAAGTCTGTTTATTACCTGTATGACTTCTATAAGTTAGAGTCTGTTTATTACCTGTATGACTTCTATAAATTAGAGTCTGTTTATTACCTGTATGACTTCTATAAGTTAGAGTCTGTTTATTACCTGTATGACTTCTATAAGTTAGAGTCTGTTTAATACCTGTATGACTTCTATAAGTTAGAATCTGTTTATTACCTGTATGACTTCTATAAGTTAGAGTCTGTTTAATACCTGTATGACTTCTATAAGTTAGAGTCTGTTTATTACCTGTATAACTTCTATAAGTTAGAGTCTGTTTATTATCTGTATGACTTCTATAAGTTAGAGTCTGTTTATTACCTGTATGACTTCAATAAGTTAGAGTCTGTTTATTACCTGTATGACTTCTATAAGTTAGAGTCTGTTTATTACCTGTATGACTTCTATAAGTTAGAGTCTGTTTATTATCTGTATAACTTCTATAAGTTAGAGTCTGTTTATTATCTGTATGACTTCTATAAGTTAGAGTCTGTTTAATACCTGTATGACTTCTGTAAGTTAGAGTCTGTTTATTACCTGTATGACTTCTATAAGTTAGAGTCTGTTTATTAGCTATATGACTTCTATAAGTTAAAGTCTGTTTATTACCTGTATGACTTCTATAAGTTAGAGTCTGTTTATTACCTGTATGACTTCTATAAATTAGAGTCTGTTTATTACCTGTATGACTTCTATAAGTTAGAGTCTGTTTATTACCTGTATGACTTCTATAAGTTAGAGTCTGTTTAATACCTGTATGACTTCTATAAGTTAGAATCTGTTTATTACCTGTATGACTTCTATAAGTTAGAGTCTGTTTAATACCTGTATGACTTCTATAAGTTAGAGTCTGTTTATTACCTGTATAACTTCTATAAGTTAGAGTCTGTTTATTATCTGTATGACTTCTATGAGTTAGAGTCTGTTTAATACCTGTATGACTTCTGTAAGTTAGAGTCTGTTTATTACCTGTATGACTTCTATAAGTTAGAGTCTGTTTATTAGCTATATGACTTCTATAAGTTAGAGTTTGTTTATTACCTGTATGACTTCTATAAGTTAGAGTCTGTTTATTACCTGTATGACTTCTATAAGTTAGAGTCTGTTTATTACTTGTATGACTTCTATAAGTTAGAGTCTGTTTATTACCTGTATGACTTCTATAAGTTAGAGTCTGTTTAATACCTGTATGACTTCTATAAGTTAGAATCTGTTTATTACCTGTATGACTTCTATAAGTTAGAGTCTGTTTAATACCTGTATGACTTCTGTAAGTTAGAGTCTGTTTATTACCTGTATGACTTCTATAAGTTAGAGTCTGTTTATTAGCTATATGACTTCTATAAGTTAGAGTTTGTTTATTACCTGTATGACTTCTATAAGTTAGAGTCTGTTTATTACCTGTATGACTTCTATAAGTTAGAGTCTGTTTATTACTTGTATGACTTCTATAAGTTAGAGTCTGTTTATCACCTGTATGACTTCTATAAGTTAGAGTCTGTTTATTACCTGTATGACTTCTATAAGTTAGAGTCTGTTTATTACCTGTATGACTTCTATAAGTTAGAGTCTGTTTATTACTTGTATGACTTCTATAAGTTAGAGTCTGTTTATTACTTGTATGACTTCTATAAGTTAGAGTCTGTTTATTACCTGTATGACTTCTATAAGTTAGAGTCTGTTTATTACTTGTATGACTTCTATAAGTTAGAGTCTGTTTATCACCTGTATGACTTCTATAAGTTAGAGTCTGTTTAATACCTGTATGACTTCTATAAGTTAGAATCTGTTTATTACCTGTATGACTTCTATGATGTGTCTTTAGATGATGACTAGCTACAAAGGCTTTCCCACAGCCATCCTTTTCACACCTGTAAATGTTATATGTTAAATCATGTGACTGTCATTCTAACATCTATAAATAGATCAGATGATATTGTTATGAAGTTTGTCTATTTCTCAGGTTATGTCGGTAGTTTTCATTGGGTACTGTTTCCTCAAAAACTAAAATAAAAAACAACAAAAAAACCCAAAACCTGGCCACAATGATATAGATGGAATATTGTAGAAAGTATTGTTAAATGTCCACAAGGTCAATCCTAACAATATATTTAAACCATAATGATATTTATTTGAGACAGGTTGGTCTATGAGCTAACAGCACATGACAAGATATTGGTCATTACTTTCTGTTTGTAACAACTGAACAATCTTTCTCATATACATGTATATCTATAACTTTTCTTAGTAGAAAATTGGGATAAAATGTGCAGCCATCAGTTGTCTGTAGTCCTCTTTAATAAATATAGTAATAAATGTGCAGTTTCATTTCATGTGGTTACCAAATGCATGAAAAAATAAGCCAAAATAAGAGTGCAGAATTTGGTTAATAAAACTGAGATATTGATTGTTGTTATATCAGATGAACAACATCTCCTATACAGAGATGCCAATCCACTATTGTTTTGTCGAAATAATTACCTCCCCCTTTCAACAATTAAACTAACTTTGTCTTACAGTACTTTAGACTAATAACTACTTTATAGCAATAATAAATTAAAAGGGTGTCTAATATAAGATATTTAGCATATTTGTACTATTTTAACACAGATTTGATATCATTTTACTCCTATTTTACCAAAAACAAGAAAATCCAAGGCATTGCTAAATTATCTCCCTTTATCAACCAAATGGTGGATTTAAAGTCTGTTTAGTACACCTACCTTAATGCTACATTCTTAGTGAGGAGTAGCAATGTCAGTCATTGACTGGACCCAACTGAGGATCAAATCCACAATCTTCCTCACTCCAAGAGAGTATGCAATTCATTACACGACCAAGACAGTAATGACATAAATAGGTTTAACATTACATGATTACAGGTTTAGGTTTATGGTGTTTAATGCCACTTTCAAGTTATTTCAGTTATATCGTGGCAGTCAGTTTTATTGGGGGAGGAAACCGGAGAAAACTACCGACCTGTCGCAAGTTACTAACAAACTTTAACTTATATTGTATCGAGTACACCTTGCCATGAACAGGGGGGCCAAACTCACAACTTTAGTGGTGATAGACATTGATTGCACAGGTAGTTGTAAATCCAACTATAATACAATCACGACTACGACGGCTCCTACATGATTACAATAAATTCTTCCAGGATTATATTATTATACTTACTGATAAGGTCTTTCTCCTGTGTGTGTTCTGATATGCTTTTTGAGGTCACTGAGGGTTGTGAAGAATTTCCTGCATTCTCCTTCAGCACAGTTAAATGTTTGTCCTGTGTGGAGCCTCTGGTGTGCTCTAAGTCTGTAAGATACAAATATAATAAAACAACCTCCATATAGTAAAATGTTCTGCTTCATGATCTATAGGAGAGAGATAGGGAAAGGACAACTCTTCATTGACTGAGGATTCTGCACCTTGAAATGTTAGTTTGATTAGGATTTTTGTTAGAGATGTACAATGTACATGTATACATGTATATCGTATCGTGGTGGTCAGTTTTATTGGTGGAGGAAACATGACTACCAAGAGAAAATTGCAGATCTGACCACTTCAAAAGGGTTGTATTTACTGACAAATTCACAAACTATATAGTAAGGCCAAGAAAAAAAATACCTACATGTTTCTGCTAATATGCTCTAATGTATTAAGGTCAGTAGGTAGGAAAAAGATTTTATTTTTTAAAATATTTTTAGATGGTTTCTAAAGGGGACACATTCTGACTTTAACAGTACTTGCTTGTTCAAAAATGGCAAACAAAACATTAGGGGAGGCACAAAAATTAGGGTCGATAGGGTTAGCGGAAACACATGTAATTTTTTTTTTGCCTAATGAAAGGCACTAATATTCTATTATTGTCTACTCCTGAGGGAACTGTTCTCCTATAGTGTTGTCTGGTGTGGTATAGTGGCCGAGTCAACACCAGACAACACAATAGGAAAACTTTTCTCAAGGGAAGACAATAATATATTTAGTACATAACATCTCATTCTAGATATAAAAGAAAAACACACTCAAATTCAACATTATAATAATAATAATAACAAAATTTACAATGTAACATTATATTTGCATTGCCAAATATGGCCCTGTTGACAGCAGACTACAGTGCGTTTATTTTAAGGGAGATATATCTTGACAAAAATTTATAAAAAATTACGTTGGAAAATCTATGCCACAAGGCCCACGGGAAATCGTTTGCAACTGGTATAGTTCCCGTCGCTAGGTATAGTCACCCATTGTCAAGTGTACTGTTCAAAAATAGTACAAACTGATTAAACAATCAAAATACAGCATTTTCATATGTTAGGTACTAAGTACATTTGGTACATTGCAGTTATAAATCCATATTGTTTTGTTGATATAGGTGGAATTGTTGTTGGCAATCAATGTTTAAACTTTCTTTTCTGATATAGGTGGAATTGTTGTTGGCAATCACTGTTTAAACTTTCTTTTCTGATATAGGTGGAATTGTTGTTGGCAATCACTGTTTAAACTTTCTTTTCTGATATAGGTGGAATTGTTGTTGGCCATCACTGTTTAAACTTTCTTTTCTGATATAGGTGGAATTGTTGATGGCAATCACTGTTTAAACTTTTTTTTCTGATATAGGTGGAATTGTTGATGGCCATCACTGTTTAAACTTTCTTTTCTGATATAGGTGGAATTGCTGATGGCCATCACTGTTTAAACTTTCTTTTCTGATATAGGTGGAATTGTTGTTGGCAATCACTGTTTAAACTTTCTTTTCTGATATAGGTGGAATTGTTGTTGGCAATCACTGTTTAAACTTTCTTTTCTGATATAGGTGGAATTGTTGATGGCCATCACTGTTTAAACTTTCTTTTCTGATATAGGTGGAATTGTTGTTGGCCATCACTGTTTAAACTTTCTTTTCTGATATAGGTGGAATTGTTGATGGCCATCACTGTTTAAACTTTCTTTTCTGATATAGGTGGAATTGTTGATGGCCATCACTGTTTAAACTTTCTTTTCTGATATAGGTGGAATTGTTGTTGGCAATCACTGTTTAAACTTTCTTTTCTGATATAGGTGGAATTGTTGATGGCCATCACTGTTTAAACTTTCTTTTCTGATATAGGTGGAATTGTTGATGGCCATCACTGTTTAAACTTTCTTTTCTGATATAGGTGGAATTGTTGTTGGCAATCACTGTTTAAACTTTCTTTTCTGATATAGGTGGGAATGTTGTTGGCAATCACTGTTTAAACTTTCTTTTCTGATATAGGTGGAATTGTTGATGGCCATCACTGTTTAAACTTTCTTTTCTGATATAGGTGGAATTGTTGTTGGCCATCACTGTTTAAACTTTCTTTTCTGATATAGGTGGAATTGTTGTTGGCAATCACTGTTTAAACTTTCTTTTCTGATATAGGTGGAATTGTTGTTGGCAATCACTGTTTAAACTTTCTTTTCTGATATAGGTGGAATTGTTGATGGCCATCACTGTTTAAACTTTCTTTTCTGATATAGGTGGAATTGTTGATGGCCATCACTGTTTAAACTTTCTTTTCTGATATAGGTGGAATTGTTGATGGCAATCACTGTTTAAACTTTCTTTTCTGATATAGGTGGAATTGTTGATCGCAATCACTGTTTAAACTTTCTTTTCTGATATAGGTGGAATTGTTGATGGCCATCACTGTTTAAACTTTCTTTTCTGATATAGGTGGAATTGTTGATGGCCATCACTGTTTAAACTTTCTTTTCTGATATAGGTGGAATTGTTGATGGCCATCACTGTTTAAACTTTCTTTTCTGATATAGGTGGAATTGTTGATGGCCATCACTGTTTAAACTTTCTTTTCTGATATAGGTGGAATTGTTGTTGGCAATCACTGTTTAAACTTTCTTTTCTGATATAGGTGGAATTGTTGTTGGCAATCACTGTTTAAACTTTCTTTTCTGATATAGGTGGAATTGTTGATGGCCATCACTGTTTAAACTTTCTTTTCTGATATAGGTGGAATTGTTGATGGCCATCACTGTTTAAACTTTCTTTTCTGATATAGGTGGAATTGTTGATGGCCATCACTGTTTAAACTTTCTTTTCTGATATAGGTGGAATTGTTGATGGCCATCACTGTTTAAACTTTCTTTTCTGATATAGGTGGAATTGTTGATGGCAATCACTGTTTAAACTTTCTTTTCTGATATAGGTGGAATTGTTGTTGGCAATCACTGTTTAAACTTTCTTTTCTGATATAGGTGGAATTGTTGTTGGCAATCACTGTTTAAACTTTCTTTTCTGATATAGGTGGAATTGTTGATGGCAATCACTGTTTAAACTTTCTTTTCTGATATAGGTGGAATTGTTGATGGCCATCACTGTTTAAACTTTCTTTTCTGATATAGGTGGAATTGTTGTTGGCAATCACTGTTTAAACTTTCTTTTCTGATATAGGTGGAATTGTTGATGGCCATCACTGTTTAAACTTTCTTTTCTGATATAGGTGGAATTGTTGATGGCAATCACTGTTTAAACTTTCTTTTCTGATATAGGTGGAATTGTTGATGGCCATCACTGTTTAAACTTTCTTTTCTGATATAGGTGGAATTGCTGATGGCCATCACTGTTTAAACTTTCTTTTCTGATATAGGTGGAATTGTTGTTGGCAATCACTGTTTAAACTTTCTTTTCTGATATAGGTGGAATTGTTGTTGGCAATCACTGTTTAAACTTTCTTTTCTGATATAGGTGGAATTGTTGATGGCCATCACTGTTTAAACTTTCTTTTCTGATATAGGTGGAATTGTTGTTGGCCATCACTGTTTAAACTTTCTTTTCTGATATAGGTGGAATTGTTGATGGCCATCACTGTTTAAACTTTCTTTTCTGATATAGGTGGAATTATTGTTGGCAATCACTGTTTAAACTTTCTTTTCTGATATAGGTGGAATTGTTGATGGCCATCACTGTTTAAACTTTCTTTTCTGATATAGGTGGAATTGTTGTTGGCCATCACTGTTTAAACTTTCTTTTCTGATATAGGTGGAATTGTTGTTGGCAATCACTGTTTAAACTTTCTTTTCTGATATAGGTGGAATTGTTGTTGGCAATCACTGTTTAAACTTTCTTTTCTGATATAGGTGGAATTGTTGATAGCCATCACTGTTTAAACTTTCTTTTCTGATATAGGTGGAATTGTTGATGGCCATCACTGTTTAAACTTTCTTTTCTGATATAGGTGGAATTGTTGTTGGCAATCACTGTTTAAACTTTCTTTTCTGATATAGGTGGAATTGTTGATGGCCATCACTGTTTAAACTTTCTTTTCTGATATAGGTGGAATTGTTGTTGGCAATCACTGTTTAAACTTTCTTTTCTGATATAGGTGGAATTGTTGTTGGCAATCACTGTTTAAACTTTCTTTTCTGATATAGGTGGAATTGTTGTTGGCAATCACTGTTTAAACTTTCTTTTCTGATATAGGTGGAATTGTTGATGGCAATCACTGTTTAAACTTTCTTTTCTGATATAGGTGGAATTGCTGATGGCCATCACTGTTTAAACTTTCTTTTCTGATATAGGTGGAATTGTTGTTGGCAATCACTGTTTAAACTTTCTTTTCTGATATAGGTGGAATTGTTGTTGGCAATCACTGTTTAAACTTTCTTTTCTGATATAGGTGGAATTGTTGATGGCCATCACTGTTTAATCTTTCTTTTCTGATATAGGTGGAATTGTTGTTGGCCATCACTGTTTAAACTTTCTTTTCTGATATAGGTGGAATTGTTGTTGGCAATCACTGTTTAAACTTTCTTTTCTGATATAGGTGGAATTGTTGATAGCCATCACTGTTTAAACTTTCTTTTCTGATATAGGTGGAATTGTTGATGGCCATCACTGTTTAAACTTTCTTTTCTGATATAGGTGGAATTGTTGTTGGCAATCACTGTTTAAACTTTCTTTTCTGATATAGGTGGAATTGTTGATGGCCATCACTGTTTAAACTTTCTTTTCTGATATAGGTGGAATTGTTGTTGGCAATCACTGTTTAAACTTTCTTTTCTGATATAGGTGGAATTGTTGTTGGCAATCACTGTTTAAACTTTCTTTTCTGATATAGGTGGAATTGTTGTTGGCAATCACTGTTTAAACTTTCTTTTCTGATATAGGTGGAATTGTTGATGGCAATCACTGTTTAAACTTTCTTTTCTGATATAGGTGGAATTGTTGTTGGCAATCACTGTTTAAACTTTCTTTTCTGATATAGGTGGAATTGTTGTTGGCAATCACTGTTTAAACTTTCTTTTCTGATATAGGTGGAATTGTTGTTGGCAATCACTGTTTAAACTTTCTTTTCTGATATAGGTGGAATTGTTGTTGGCAATCACTGTTTAAACTTTCTTTTCTGATATAGGTGGAATTGTTGATGGCCATCACTCAGATTACAGTTTGTCTAAACCTAATAACAGTGGTGTATGTTTAATATCACTCAGATTACACTCTGTCTAAACCTAATAACAGTGGTGTATGTCTAATATCACTCAGATTACAGTCTGTCTAAACATAATAACAGTGGTGTATGTCTAATATCACTCAGATTACAGTCTGTCTAAACATAATAACAGTGGTGTATGTCTAATATCACTCAGATTACAGTCTGTCTAAACCTAATAACAGTGGTGTATGTCTAATATCACTCAGATTACAGTCTGTCTAAACATAATAACAGTGGTGTATGTCTAATATCACTCAGATTACAGTCTGTCTAAACCTAATAACAGTGGTGTATGTCTAATATCACTCAGATTACACTCTGTCTAAACATAATAACAGTGGTGTATGTCTAATATCACTCAGATTACACTCTGTCTAAACCTAATAACAGTGGTCTATGTCTAATATCATTCAGATTACAGTCTGTCTAAACATAATAACAGTGGTGTATGTCTAATATCACTCAGATTACAGTCTGTCTAAACCTAATAACAGTGGTGTATGTCTAATATCACTCAGATTACACTCTGTCTAAACATAATAACAGTGGTGTATGTCTAATATCACTCAGATTACAGTCTGTCTAAACATAATAACAGTGGTGTATGTCTAATATCACTCAGATTACACTCTGCCTAAACCTAATAACAGTGGTGTATGTCTAATATCACTCAGATTACACTCTGCCTAAACATAATAACAGTGGTGTATGTCTAATATCACTCAGATTACAGTCTGTCTAAACCTAATAACAGTGGTGTATGTCTAATATCACTCAGATTACACTCTGTCTAAACATAATAACAGTGGTGTATGTCTAATATCACTCAGATTACAGTCTGTCTAAACATAATAACAGTGGTGTATGTCTAATATCACTCAGATTACACTCTGTCTAAACATAATAACAGTGGTGTATGTCTAATATCACTCAGATTACACTCTGTCTAAACATAATAACAGTGGTGTATGTCTAATATCACTCAGATTACACTCTGTCTAAACATAATAACAGTGGTGTATGTCTAATATCACTCAGATTACAGTCTGTCTAAACATAATAACAGTGGTGTATGTCTAATATCACTCAGATTACACTCTGTCTAAACATAATAACAGTGGTGTATGTCTAATATCACTCAGATTACACTCTGTCTAAACATAATAACAGTGGTGTATGTCTAATATCACTCAGATTACAGTCTGTCTAAACATAATAACAGTGGTGTATGTCTAATATCACTCAGATTACACTCTGTCTAAACCTAATAACAGCGGTCTATGTCTAATATCATTCAGATTACAGTCTGTCTAAACATAATAACAGTGGTGTATGTCTAATATCACTCAGATTACACTCTGTCTAAACATAATAACAGTGGTGTATGTCTAATATCACTCAGATTACACTCTGTCTAAACATAATAACAGTGGTGTATGTCTAATATCACTCAGATTACAGTCTGTCTAAACATAATAACAGTGGTGTATGTCTAATATCACTCAGATTACACTCTGCCTAAACCTAATAACAGTGGTGTATGTCTAATATCACTCAGATTACACTCTGTCTAAACATAATAACAGTGGTGTATGTCTAATATCACTCAGATTACAGTCTGTCTAAACCTAATAACAGTGGTGTATGTCTAATATCACTCAGATTACACTCTGTCTAAACATAATAACAGTGGTGTATGTCTAATATCACTCAGATTACAGTCTGTCTAAACATAATAACAGTGGTGTATGTCTAATATCACTCAGATTACACTCTGTCTAAACATAATAACAGTGGTGTATGTCTAATATCACTCAGATTACACTCTGTCTAAACATAATAACAGTGGTGTATGTCTAATATCACTCAGATTACACTCTGTCTAAACATAATAACAGTGGTGTATGTCTAATATCACTCAGATTACAGTCTGTCTAAACATAATAACAGTGGTGTATGTCTAATATCACTCAGATTACACTCTGTCTAAACATAATAACAGTGGTGTATGTCTAATATCACTCAGATTACACTCTGTCTAAACATAATAACAGTGGTGTATGTCTAATATCACTCAGATTACACTCTGTCTAAACATAATAACAGTGGTGTATGTCTAATATCACTCAGATTACAGTTTGTCTAAACCTAATAACAGTGGTGTATGTTTAATATCACTCAGATTACACTCTGTCTAAACCTAATAACAGTGGTGTATGTCTAATATCACTCAGATTACACTCTGTCTAAACATAATAACAGTGGTGTATGTCTAATATCACTCAGATTACACTCTGTCTAAACATAATAACAGTGGTGTATGTCTAATATCACTCAGATTACACTCTGTCTAAACATAATAACAGTGGTGTATGTCTAATATCACTCAGATTACAGTCTGTCTAAACATAATAACAGTGGTGTATGTCTAATATCACTCAGATTACACTCTGTCTAAACATAATAACAGTGGTGTATGTCTAATATCACTCAGATTACAGTCTGTCTAAACCTAATAACAGTGGTGTATGTCTAATATCACTCAGATTACAGTCTGTCTAAACATAATAACAGTGGTGTATGTCTAACATCACTCAGATTACAGTCTGTCTAAACATAATAACAGTGGTGTATGTCTAATATCACTCAGATTACACTCTGTCTAAACATAATAACAGTGGTGTATGTCTAATATCACTCAGATTACAGTCTGTCTAAACCTAATAACAGTGGTGTATGTCTAATATCACTCAGATTAGTCTGTCTAAACATAATAACAGTGGTGTATGTCTAATATCACTCAGATTACAGTCTGTCTAAACATAATAACAGTGGTGTATGTCTAATATCACTCAGATTACACTCTGTCTAAACATAATAACAGTGGTGTATGTCTAATATCACTCAGATTACACTCTGTCTAAACCTAATAACAGTGGTGTATGTCTAATATCACTCAGATTACACTCTGTCTAAACATAATAACAGTGGTGTATATCTAATATCACTCAGATTACACTCTGTCTAAACATAATAACAGTGGTGTATGTCTAATATCACTCAGATTACAGTCTGTCTAAACATCATAACAGTGGTGTATGTCTAATATCACTCAGATTACAGTCTGTCTAAACATAATAACAGTGGTGTATGTCTAATATCACTCAGATTACACTCTGTCTAAACATAATAACAGTGGTGTATGTCTAATATCACTCAGATTACACTCTGTCTAAACATAATAACAGTGGTGTATGTCTAATATCACTCAGATTACAGTCTGTCTAAACCTAATAACAGTGGTGTATGTCTAATATCTCTCAGATTACAGTCTGTCTAAACATAATAACAGTGGTGTATGTCTAATATCACTCAGATTACAGTCTGTCTAAACCTAATAACAGTGGTGTATGTCTAATATCACTCAGATTACAGTCTGTCTAAACATAATAACAGTGGTGTATGTCTAATATCACTCAGATTACACTCTGTCTAAACATAATAACAGTGGTGTATGTCTAATATCACTCAGATTACACTCTGTCTAAACATAATAACAGTGGTGTATGTCTAATATCACTCAGATTACAGTCTGTCTAAACATAATAACAGTGGTGTATGTCTAATATCACTCAGATTACACTCTGTCTAAACATAATAACAGTGGTGTATGTCTAATATCACTCAGATTACACTCTGTCTAAACATAATAACAGTGGTGTATGTCTAATATCACTCAGATTACACTCTGTCTAAACATAATAACAGTGGTGTATGTCTAATATCACTCAGATTACAGTCTGTCTAAACATAATAACAGTGGTGTATGTCTAATATCACTCAGATTACACTCTGTCTAAATCTAATAACAGTGGTGTATGTCTAATATCACTCAGATTACAGTCTGTCTAAACATAATAACAGTGGTGTATGTCTAATATCACTCAGATTACACTCTGTCTAAACATAATAACAGTGGTGTATGTCTAATATCACTCAGATTACACTCTGTCTAAACATAATAACAGTGGTGTATGTCTAATATCACTCAGATTACAGTCTGTCTAAACATAATAACAGTGGTGTATGTCTAATATCACTCAGATTACACTCTGTCTAAACCTAATAACAGTGGTGTATGTCTAATATCACTCAGATTACAGTCTGTCTAAACATAATAACAGTGGTGTATGTCTAATATCACTCAGATTACACTCTGTCTAAACATAATAACAGTGGTGTATGTCTAATATCACTCAGATTACACTCTGTCTAAACCTAATAACAGTGGTGTATGTCTAATATCACTCAGATTACAGTCTGTCTAAACCTAATAACAGTGGTGTATGTCTAATATCACTCAGATTACACTCTGTCTAAACATAATAACAGTGGTGTAGGTCTAATATCACTCAGATTACACTCTGTCTAAACATAATAACAGTGGTGTATGTCTAATATCACTCAGATTACAGTCTGTCTAAACATAATAACAGTGGTGTATGTCTAATATCACTCAGATTACAGTCTGTCTAAACCTAATAACAGTCGTGTATGTCTAATATCACTCAGATTACACTCTGTCTAAACCTAATAACAGTGGTGTATGTCTAATATCACTCAGATTACACTCTGTCTAAACATAATAACAGTGGTGTATGTCTAATATCACTCAGATTACACTCTGTCTAAACATAATAACAGTGGTGTATGTCTAATATCACTCAGATTACAGTCTGTCTAAACCTAATAACAGTGGTGTATGTCTAATATCACTCAGATTAGTCTGTCTAAACATAATAACAGTGGTGTATGTCTAATATCACTCAGATTACAGTCTGTCTAAACATAATAACAGTGGTGTATGTCTAATATCACTCAGATTACACTCTGTCTAAACATAATAACAGTGGTGTATGTCTAATATCACTCAGATTACACTCTGTCTAAACCTAATAACAGTGGTGTATGTCTAATATCACTCAGATTACACTCTGTCTAAACATAATAACAGTGGTGTATATCTAATATCACTCAGATTACAGTCTGTCTAAATATAATAACAGTGGTGTATGTCTAATATCACTCAGATTACAGTCTGTCTAAACATAATAACAGTGGTGTATGTCTAATATCACTCAGATTACACTCTGTCTAAACATAATAACAGTGGTGTATGTCTAATATCACTCAGATTACAGTCTGTCTAAACCTAATAACAGTGGTGTATGTCTAATATCACTCAGATTACAGTCTGTCTAAACATAATAACAGTGGTGTATGTCTAATATCACTCAGATTACAGTCTGTCTAAACCTAATAACAGTGGTGTATGTCTAATATCACTCAGATTACAGTCTGTCTAAACATAATAACAGTGGTGTATGTCTAATATCACTCAGATTACACTCTGTCTAAACATAATAACAGTGGTGTATGTCTAATATCACTCAGATTACACTCTGTCTAAACATAATAACAGTGGTGTATGTCTAATATCACTCAGATTACAGTCTGTCTAAACATAATAACAGTGGTGTATGTCTAATATCACTCAGATTACACTCTGTCTAAACATAATAACAGTGGTGTATGTCTAATATCACTCAGATTACACTCTGTCTAAACATAATAACAGTGGTGTATGTCTAATATCACTCAGATTACACTCTGTCTAAACATAATAACAGTGGTGTATGTCTAATATCACTCAGATTACAGTCTGTCTAAACATAATAACAGTGGTGTATGTCTAATATCACTCAGATTACACTCTGTCTAAATCTAATAACAGTGGTGTATGTCTAATATCACTCAGATTACAGTCTGTCTAAACATAATAACAGTGGTGTATGTCTAATATCACTCAGATTACACTCTGTCTAAACATAATAACAGTGGTGTATGTCTAATATCACTCAGATTACACTCTGTCTAAACATAATAACAGTGGTGTATGTCTAATATCACTCAGATTACAGTCTGTCTAAACATAATAACAGTGGTGTATGTCTAATATCACTCAGATTACACTCTGTCTAAACCTAATAACAGTGGTGTATGTCTAATATCACTCAGATTACAGTCTGTCTAAACATAATAACAGTGGTGTATGTCTAATATCACTCAGATTACACTCTGTCTAAACATAATAACAGTGGTGTATGTCTAATATCACTCAGATTACACTCTGTCTAAACCTAATAACAGTGGTGTATGTCTAATATCACTCAGATTACAGTCTGTCTAAACCTAATAACAGTGGTGTATGTCTAATATCACTCAGATTACACTCTGTCTAAACATAATAACAGTGGTGTATGTCTAATATCACTCAGATTACACTCTGTCTAAACATAATAACAGTGGTGTATGTCTAATATCACTCAGATTACAGTCTGTCTAAACATAATAACAGTGGTGTATGTCTAATATCACTCAGATTACAGTCTGTCTAAACCTAATAACAGTCGTGTATGTCTAATATCACTCAGATTACACTCTGTCTAAACATAATAACAGTGGTGTATGTCTAATATCACTCAGATTACACTCTGTCTAAACATAATAACAGTGGTGTATGTCTAATATCACTCAGATTACAGTCTGTCTAAACATAATAACAGTGGTGTATGTCTAATATCACTCAGATTACACTCTGTCTAAACATAATAACAGTGGTGTATGTCTAATATCACTCAGATTACACTCTGTCTAAACCTAATAACAGTGGTGTATGTCTAATATCACTCAGATTACACTCTGTCTAAACATAATAACAGTGGTGTATATCTAATATCACTCAGATTACAGTCTGTCTAAACATAATAACAGTGGTGTATGTCTAATATCACTCAGATTACAGTCTGTCTAAACATCATAACAGTGGTGTATGTCTAATATCACTCAGATTACAGTCTGTCTAAACATAATAACAGTGGTGTATGTCTAATATCACTCAGATTACACTCTGTCTAAACATAATAACAGTGGTGTATATCTAATATCACTCAGATTACACTCTGTCTAAACATAATAACAGTGGTGTATGTCTAATATCACTCAGATTACACTCTGTCTAAACATAATAACAGTGGTGTATGTCTAATATCACTCAGATTACAGTCTGTCTAAACATAATAACAGTGGTGTATGTCTAATATCACTCAGATTACAGTCTGTCTAAACATAATAACAGTGGTGTATGTCTAATATCACTCAGATTACACTCTGTCTAAACATAATAACAGTGGTGTATGTCTAATATCACTCAGATTACACTCTGTCTAAACATAATAACAGTGGTGTATGTCTAATATCACTCAGATTACAGTCTGTCTAAACCTAATAACAGTGGTGTATGTCTAATATCACTCAGATTACAGTCTGTCTAAACATAATAACAGTGGTGTATGTCTAATATCACTCAGATTACACTCTGTCTAAACCTAATAACAGTGGTGTATGTCTAATATCACTCAGATTACACTCTGTCTAAACATAATAACAGTGGTGTATGTCTAATATCACTCAGATTACAGTCTGTCTAAACATAATAACAGTGGTGTATGTCTAATATCACTCAGATTACACTCTGTCTAAACATAATAACAGTGGTGTATGTCTAATATCACTCAGATTACACTCTGTCTAAACATAATAACAGTGGTGTATGTCTAATATCACTCAGATTACAGTCTGTCTAAACATAATAACAATGGTGTATGTCTAATATCACTCAGATTACACTCTGTCTAAACCTAATAACAGTGGTGTATGTCTAATATCACTCAGATTACAGTCTGTTTAAACATAATAACAGTGGTGTATGTCTAATATCACTCAGATTACACTCTGTCTAAACATAATAACAGTGGTGTATGTCTAATATCACTCAGATTACAGTCTGTCTAAACATAATAACAGTGGTGTATGTCTAATATCACTCAGATTACAGTCTGTCTAAACCTAATAACAGTCGTGTATGTCTAATATCACTCAGATTACACTCTGTCTAAACCTAATAACAGTGGTGTATGTCTAATATCACTCAGATTACAGTCTGTCTAAACATAATAACAGTGGTGTATGTCTAATATCACTCAGATTACAGTCTGTCTAAACCTAATAACAGTCGTGTATGTCTAATATCACTCAGATTACACTGTCTAAACCTAATAACAGTGGTGTATGTCTAATATCACTCAGATTACACTCTGTCTAAACATAATAACAGTGGTGTATGTCTAATATCACTCAGATTACACTGTCTAAACATAATAACAGTGGTGTATGTCTAATATCACTCAGATTACACTCTGTCTAAACATAATAACAGTGGTGTATGTCTAATATCACTCAGATTACACTCTGTCTAAACATAATAACAGTGGTGTATGTCTAATATCACTCAGATTACAGTCTGTCTAAACATAATAACAGTGGTGTATGTCTAATATCACTCAGATTACAGTCTGTCTAAACCTCATAACAGTGGTGTATGTCTAATATCACTCAGATTACACTCTGTCTAAACCTAATAACAGTGGTGTATGTCTAATATCTCTCAGATTAAACTCTGTCTAAACATAATAACAGTGGTGTATGTCTAATATCACTCAGATTACACTCTGTCTAAACCTAATAACAGTGGTGTATGTCTAATATCACTCAGATTACACTCTGTCTAAACATAATAACAGTGGTGTATGTCTAATATCACTCAGATTACACTCTGTCTAAACATAATAACAGTGGTGTATGTCTAATATCACTCAGATTACACTCTGTCTAAACATAATAACAGTGGCGTATGTCTAATATCACTCAGATTACAGTCTGTCTAAACATAATAACAGTGGTGTATGTCTAATATCACTCAGATTACACTCTGTCTAAACATAATAACAGTGGTGTATGTCTAATATCACTCAGATTACACTCTGTCTAAACATAATAACAGTGGTGTATGTCTAATATCACTCAGATTACAGTCTGTCTAAACATAATAACAGTGATGTATGTCTAATATCACTCAGATTACACTCTGTCTAAACATAATAACAGTGGTGTATGTCTAATATCACTCAGATTACAGTCTGTCTAAACATAATAACAGTGGTGTATGTTTAATATCACTCAGATTACACTCTGTGTAAACCTAATAACAGTGGTGTATGTCTAATATCACTCAGATTACACTCTGTCTAAACATAATAACAGTGGTGTATGTCTAATATCACTCAGATTACAGTCTGTCTAAACATAATAACAGTGGTGTATGTCTAATATCACTCAGATTACAGTCTGTCTAAACCTCATAACAGTGGTGTATGTCTAATATCACTCAGATTACACTCTGTCTAAACCTCATAACAGTGGTGTATGTCTAATATCACTCAGATTACACTCTGTCTAAACCTCATAACAGTGGTGTATGTCTAATATCACTCAGATTACACTCTGTCTAAACATAATAACAGTGGTGTATGTCTAATATCACTCAGATTACAGTCTGTCTAAACATAATAACAGTGGTGTATGTTTAATATCACTCAGATTACACTCTGTCTAAACCTAATAACAGTGGTGTATGTCTAATATCACTCAGATTACACTCTGTCTAAACCTAATAACAGTGGTGTATGTCTAATATCACTCAGATTACAGTCTGTCTAAACATAATAACAGTGGTGTATGTCTAATATCACTCAGATTACAGTCTGTCTAAACATAATAACAGTGGTGTATGTCTAATATCACTCAGATTACACTCTGTCTAAACCTAATAACAGTCGTGTATGTCTAATATCACTCAGATTACACTCTGTCTAAACCTAATAACAGTGGTGTATGTCTAATATCACTCAGATTACACTCTGTCTAAACATAATAACAGTGGTGTATGTCTAATATCACTCAGATTACAGTCTGTCTAAACCTAATAACAGTGGTGTATGTCTAATATCACTCAGATTACACTGTCTAAACATAATAACAGTGGTGTATGTCTAATATCACTCAGATTACACTCTGTCTAAACATAATAACAGTGGTGTATGTCTAATATCACTCAGATTACACTCTGTCTAAACATAATAACAGTGGTGTATGTCTAATATCACTCAGATTACAGTCTGTCTAAACATAATAACAGTGGTGTATGTCTAATATCACTCAGATTACAGTCTGTCTAAACCTCATAACAGTGGTGTATGTCTAATATCACTCAGATTACACTCTGTCTAAACATAATAACAGTGGTGTATGTCTAATATCACTCAGATTACACTCTGTCTAAACATAATAACAGTGGTGTATGTCTAATATCACTCAGATTACAGTCTGTCTAAACCTAATAACAGTGGTGTATGTCTAATATCACTCAGATTACAGTCTGTCTAAACATAATAACAGTGGTGTATGTCTAATATCACTCAGATTACACTCTGTCTAAACATAATAACAGTGGTGTATGTCTAATATCACTCAGATTACACTGTCTAAACATAATAACAGTGGTGTATGTCTAATATCACTCAGATTACACTCTGTCTAAACATAATAACAGTGGTGTATGTCTAATATCACTCAGATTACACTCTGTCTAAACATAATAACAGTGGTGTATGTCTAATATCACTCAGATTACAGTCTGTCTAAACATAATAACAGTGGTGTATGTCTAATATCACTCAGATTACAGTCTGTCTAAACCTCATAACAGTGGTGTATGTCTAATATCACTCAGATTACACTCTGTCTAAACCTAATAACAGTGGTGTATGTCTAATATCTCTCAGATTAAACTCTGTCTAAACATAATAACAGTGGTGTATGTCTAATATCACTCAGATTACACTCTGTCTAAACCTAATAACAGTGGTGTATGTCTAATATCACTCAGATTACACTCTGTCTAAACATAATAACAGTGGTGTATGTCTAATATCACTCAGATTACACTCTGTCTAAACATAATAACAGTGGTGTATGTCTAATATCACTCAGATTACACTCTGTCTAAACATAATAACAGTGGCGTATGTCTAATATCACTCAGATTACAGTCTGTCTAAACATAATAACAGTGGTGTATGTCTAATATCACTCAGATTACACTCTGTCTAAACATAATAACAGTGGTGTATGTCTAATATCACTCAGATTACACTCTGTCTAAACATAATAACAGTGGTGTATGTCTAATATCACTCAGATTACAGTCTGTCTAAACATAATAACAGTGATGTATGTCTAATATCACTCAGATTACACTCTGTCTAAACATAATAACAGTGGTGTATGTCTAATATCACTCAGATTACAGTCTGTCTAAACATAATAACAGTGGTGTATGTTTAATATCACTCAGATTACACTCTGTGTAAACCTAATAACAGTGGTGTATGTCTAATATCACTCAGATTACACTCTGTCTAAACATAATAACAGTGGTGTATGTCTAATATCACTCAGATTACAGTCTGTCTAAACCTAATAACAGTGGTGTATGTCTAATATCACTCAGATTACAGTCTGTCTAAACATAATAACAGTGGTGTATGTCTAATATCACTCAGATTACAGTCTGTCTAAACATAATAACAGTGGTGTATGTCTAATATCACTCAGATTACAGTCTGTCTAAACATAATAACAGTGGTGTATGTCTAATATCACTCAGATTACAGTCTGTCTAAACCTCATAACAGTGGTGTATGTCTAATATCACTCAGATTACACTCTGTCTAAACCTCATAACAGTGGTGTATGTCTAATATCACTCAGATTACACTCTGTCTAAACCTCATAACAGTGGTGTATGTCTAATATCACTCAGATTACACTCTGTCTAAACATAATAACAGTGGTGTATGTCTAATATCACTCAGATTACAGTCTGTCTAAACATAATAACAGTGGTGTATGTTTAATATCACTCAGATTACACTCTGTCTAAACCTAATAACAGTGGTGTATGTCTAATATCACTCAGATTACACTCTGTCTAAACCTAATAACAGTGGTGTATGTCTAATATCACTCAGATTACAGTCTGTCTAAACATAATAACAGTGGTGTATGTCTAATATCACTCAGATTACAGTCTGTCTAAACATAATAACAGTGGTGTATGTCTAATATCACTCAGATTACACTCTGTCTAAACCTAATAACAGTCGTGTATGTCTAATATCACTCAGATTACACTCTGTCTAAACCTAATAACAGTGGTGTATGTCTAATATCACTCAGATTACACTCTGTCTAAACATAATAACAGTGGTGTATGTCTAATATCACTCAGATTACAGTCTGTCTAAACCTAATAACAGTGGTGTATGTCTAATATCACTCAGATTACACTGTCTAAACATAATAACAGTGGTGTATGTCTAATATCACTCAGATTACACTCTGTCTAAACATAATAACAGTGGTGTATGTCTAATATCACTCAGATTACACTCTGTCTAAACATAATAACAGTGGTGTATGTCTAATATCACTCAGATTACAGTCTGTCTAAACATAATAACAGTGGTGTATGTCTAATATCACTCAGATTACAGTCTGTCTAAACCTCATAACAGTGGTGTATGTCTAATATCACTCAGATTACACTCTGTCTAAACATAATAACAGTGGTGTATGTCTAATATCACTCAGATTACACTCTGTCTAAACATAATAACAGTGGTGTATGTCTAATATCACTCAGATTACAGTCTGTCTAAACCTAATAACAGTGGTGTATGTCTAATATCACTCAGATTACAGTCTGTCTAAACATAATAACAGTGGTGTATGTCTAATATCACTCAGATTACAGTCTGTCTAAACATAATAACAGTGGTGTATGTCTAATATCACTCAGATTACAGTCTGTCTAAACATAATAACAGTGGTGTATGTCTAATATCACTCAGATTACACTCTGTCTAAACCTAATAACAGTGGTGTATGTCTAATATCACTCAGATTACAGTCTGTCTAAACATAATAACAGTGGTGTATGTCTAATATCACTCAGATTACACTCTGTCTAAACATAATAACAGTGGTGTATGTCTAATATCACTCAGATTACAGTCTGTCTAAACATAATAACAGTGGTGTATGTCTAATATCACTCAGATTACAGTCTGTCTAAACATAATAACAGTGGTGTATGTCTAATATCACTCAGATTACACTCTGTCTAAACCTAATAACAGTGGTGTATGTCTAATATCACTCAGATTACACTCTGTCTAAACCTAATAACAGTGGTGTATGTCTAATATCACTCAGATTACACTCTGTCTAAACATAATAACAGTGGTGTATGTCTAATATCACTCAGATTACACTCTGTCTAAACATAATAACAGTGGTGTATGTCTAATATCACTCAGATTACACTCTGTCTAAACATAATAACAGTGGTGTATGTCTAATATCACTCAGATTACACTCTGTCTAAACCTAATAACAGTGGTGTATGTCTAATATCACTCAGATTACAGTCTGTCTAAACATAATAACAGTGGTGTATGTCTAATATCACTCAGATTACAGTCTGTCTAAACATAATAACAGTGGTGTATGTCTAATATCACTCAGATTACAGTCTGTCTAAACCTAATAACAGTGGTGTATGTCTAATATCACTCAGATTACACTCTGTCTAAACATAATAACAGTGGTGTATGTCTAATATCACTCAGATTACAGTCTGTCTAAACATAATAACAGTGGTGTATGTCTAATATCACTCAGATTACACTCTGTCTAAACCTAATAACAGTGGTGTATGTCTAATATCACTCAGATTACAGTCTGTCTAAACATAATAACAGTGGTGTATGTCTAATATCACTCAGATTACACTCTGTCTAAACATAATAACAGTGGTGTATGTCTAATATCACTCAGATTACACTCTGTCTAAACATAATAACAGTGGTGTATGTCTAATATCACTCAGATTACAGTCTGTCTAAACATAATAACAGTGGTGTATGTCTAATATCACTCAGATTACAGTCTGTCTAAACCAAATCTCCATGGGACCTAATTTCTGTTCAAAATAGACAGATATACAATGTATAACAAAAACATCAGTGACACCCCATCCTTGAGTTAGCTTCTGGGAACTAACACTTAAAGGGAAACTTCGCAAAAAAAAAATTTTTTATATGTTTTTCCTGATGTATAAATATGGATGTTTATATGTATATTAGCGTTTTATTATGTTGGATAAGGCAATGAAATCGATTTTAAAATTCTGTCAAAGATACATGGAAGTCACCATTTTGATAGCATCTCAATACCAAGTATCACGTGACGTCTAAATACCACCACGCCTCAAAACAAGCGTGACAAACCAGGGTCCTCATTCAGTGTCGATATGGCTTGTCAGGCGTACGGTTGTTTAACTTGATGGTAATTCTTTTTATTTTTCTTATTATTCTAAATATATGAATTTATTACACAATCACTTTTTGCAGATTTACGTTTTGCTTCTATAGATTATGGCAAAATAAATGAATCGGGGGGAAAGGTTCGTTTTTAATGAGACACATTTACAAAACATTTTATTCCAAAATTGAAGAACTACGAAATTAAGTTAAAAAAAGAACGGACATCGGAACAATGCCCTGAATTCGCTAAAAAAATCCAAAAAGGCCTATACTACGGGGCAAAATTGTTTTAATGACATTATTCAGTAAGATCGCACTTTGTAATCGATCGTGCATGCACTACAATAAAGATACACATAAGCTAAAAGCACAGAAAGTTACAGGGTAGGAAGCCATACAATTGAGAGGGTTATGTAAACATATAATTTGCAATAGATTTCATTTGACAATTACAGACGATGAGTATTATAAATAAGTTTATTATACAAAAACTAAGCGCAACATATAATATGTCTCTGGGTAACATATTTTGTTTATTTTAATGACGTCTTTCGAACTGGTGGACCCTTCTGATTAATCTCAGAATAGTCATAAAAAATTTGTTCATCACAATTATTGATATTTCACCGCGAATATTTAGTTTGATGTATTGTTGTTGTGTATCAATCATAATTGTTATTTGTATATGCCCTCCTGGGGCCCTGATTTGGTTAATAAACTTATTTTAATTTCTATTTCTATAAGGAAAAATTGCATACGAATGGTTTTTGGTCTATTTTGCAAGAAGAATTTCTACCCTGCCCTGTTCACCCTGCTTTATTTCATAATTTTGGTTGTTGCTACATCATTCTGATGGGGCACAAAAAATCAAGATAAAAATGAACAATTCAATATCGCTTACGATCAATGGTAATCTTAAGATTTTTTTGTGAAAATAGCACATGAATCATTGCTGCATTAGGTGCGGATCCAGCAGTTTTGAAAACGGGGTGCCAGGCTCTTGTTTGCCAATTTTTACCCAATTTATACACAAATTTTACTAAATTGTCGAACACCCCCTTGATCCGGCAGTGTGCATTAATATGCACCCATTCCTAATGCATACTTCAACGTGATCAGGATCGTGTATTTTGATCACCTATTAGAACCTTTAAAATGTGTATTGCATCTGCTATTCTAGTCACGGGTAGCGCAATTTGTTTTCATTTTATTTTCTGTTCTTATTATGTTTTTGTCTATTTGACTTCTGTACCTTGTTTGTATATATTCCTTGTACATGCAACCCTTAGGGGTAAAATTTTAGTTAGTTAACAGGTCACAAAATGTGCATTGCGTTTCTGATTATTGCCAAATATTGTGACACATGTATTCAGTCAGAGGCCCGTCGACCAGATGTAAAATGACACTTGTATATTCTGCCTGGCGATTTCCTATGTGGACCTAAACTCATTACGCAATATTAGGTAACCTGCTGAGTGAACCGGTGTGAATGTACCTGTCGTTTTCAGAATGAAGATAAAAATAAGTAAATCCCGCATTTCACTTCTTACTTCAGGAATTATTTGCCTTAATTTATTGAAGAATAAAATATTTAAAATTAAAATATGGTCTCTCGCTTCTGAAAATACATGAAAAATATAAGAAATATATTTTTCGCATAATATTTTACGTTTCGCTCATCAAAAATGACAGGCAAAAAAAGGAAAAGAAATTAACATTTATTTAATCACTTGCTCGCTCTGGACAACGTTTTTAGCACAAAATCTGAAGAACAAGAAGTAAATCTGGTGTGGCCTAATCTTTTTTTAATTTTGACTGCCCTTCATCTGTTTATACTGCTCATGATCATGATCTCTTCCGAAATTTGTCTAAATGAATATCAGTAGATATCAAATTTGTGTCGTTCTGACGTGGGTTGTTCTCTATTTCCTGACGTTGGGCACTCGCTGCCTCTTCCATTTGTCTGAGTTCTTCTTCCGTATATTCTGGTTCAAGTTGGTAACCGAACTCTCCATAGTCGTCGAAATCTACATCACTTGAGGCGCTAGAGTCACTTTCCGTACCTGAGCTCGATATATTTAAGCTATAACTAAAACGTTAATTTCGGTGCTTTATATAGAAATGTTCCCAAACAAACAACACACGTTGAACAAAAGAAAAGCAAAGAAATATTGATTGAGTAAAATCATAATCATTTGATTAAATTAAATTAATTAAAACATCTTTTATGAACTCCGACTGTTAAAATAATGATTGAGTAAAATCATAATCCTTTGATTAAAATTAAATTAATTAAAACATCTTTTATGAACACCGACTGTTAAAATAATGATTGAGTAAAATCATAATCATTTTAGTTAAAATTAAAATTAAAACATCTTTTCTGAACATCGATCGTTAAATTATTATGATGAGACAGCTATATATAGTTAGGCCAATTTGGTGCCTCTCATAATGAAAACTTATAATTTCAAGGATGGTGTATACTTTTTTATCATCTAAAACATAAATTGTTCCTGTTATTTCAACATTATATTTATTTTAATGTTTTAAGAATATTTCATCTTTAATAGATAATAAACGATCTACCAACTCGTCTTGGAAAGCAAATAGTGTGTATTCAAATTCCCATTTTATTAATCCGGTCACATTGAATTTTACACCTGTATAATTTTACCCTCCGGCTAGAAAACACACAAGCGGACATCTACATGCGGAGATCAAAATAACAGTAAACAGCATGCCGAATAATGATTATAAAAAAGGGATTAAAACAGAATCTAGAAATCAATACACAAGTTACGTGTTGTCAAAATTATCCATTATATTTTTCAGCACATTAGCAGTAAAACAAAATGAACATAATTGTAAAAGGGATCCGATATATAGCGAATATAGGTGACTGTTATAAAACACTCTTTCCATTGTAAATATAAAGGAAATGAAACATTTTGTTCATTTAAAATAGTTGTTTGTCAAAAAGGTACGTAGCTGTTCACTTCAGTATTTAATTTTCCAACGGTTATTAGATTTAAATTACAGTCCTCTGAGCGCTTTAAATGAAGCGAATTTAACATCAGCTTCCCAGACTTTAAATTTCAATCCCACAATGCATTTTTAGTTTAAAACGTCACAAACTAGTTGAAAAATTAGAAATTAAAATTACAAATTTGCGATTTGCTTCGTTATTTGTGGAAATATGTCGATAAAACTTTGTGAATATGTATTTTATATCATCAGGAACATATATAGCTAACATGTAAAAAATCGCAAAGTTTCCCTTTAAGGTGATTATAGAGGCATGAACCCAGGACAGTGGCTTTAGGCCTGTGATCATGACCAATATTAACTACTCAGTCAGAGATACCTCTATCTTTAAATCAGAGATACTCCTATCTTTAACTTTGACCTTCATCACTCGGCCACAGACACTCCTATTTTTAACTTGAGTTTCAGTTTTACCTGTATAGGGTGGTGAATGATTTTTCACATGCTGGTATGTCACAGTTGTATGGTTTTTCTTTCGTGTGAACACGAACATGGATTTTTAAACTGTAAGATGTCAAGAAAGCTTTGCCACATCCAGATTCATTGCATACAAATGTAAATTCTCCTGAAAAAAAAATTCCATGAAAATTTTGAAAAATGTAACAAATCTCAGATATATATGCTCAACACACACAAAAATGATCCAATGATTATTTATGCACAGTTTGATTTCAATCAATTTTGTAATTTCTGAGTGTGAGAGAAAAAAAAAATCTTTTTTTTCTAGGGTCCTTTCTTAAAACTACATACATGTATAACACCATATTCATTTGCATATTGAAGATTAAACCCCTTCCATCATCTGTCTGGCTGATCATGGTGGCAATAAAAAAAGCAGTATTGCATGTAATTGCGTACATAAATAACATTATTCGATTAATTGTAGATTAAAATATGTGAAAACAGTGAAATCTGTCTACACAGAACCTCCCTGGGACCAGCTTATGATTCTTTTATAATCAATCACTCATCAGAACAACACTAAACTAAAGGTTCAGTGGGCTGAGCCTGTGTCACTCACTTTTCATTCTGCTTTGAGGAAACTAAATACAGAACCTTCCATAGGTGCTTCCTACCAAGTTTCGGTTCATTTGGCCAAACGGTTTCAGATGAGAAGAATTTAAACTAGAGGCTCTAGAGAGCCTGTAATCGCTCACCTGGTAAAACCTTTAGTAACGCTAAGTCTAACAAAGATTCATATTTTCTTGTGATTTTAGACACAATTTGCTTACTACTGAATGTGTGCTCCATAAATTCTGAAAACCTAAAGTTTTTGTTTTGCAAGTCAAAATTGAAATCTCCCATGGTAAGTATATTAGACTGCTTAAGTTTTAATTCTGGTAGAAGATTTTCAACAAGCATATTTTCAAGTCTTTCAGTTTCTGTTTGCAGCTAAGAGCAGGATGGAACAAATCAAGTCAACTGGCTTGGTACTTTCTGAGAAGAGCAACTTAGTACAAATTCTCATAGGGTCCAATGGTAAAATAAATCACCTGGTGACGGCCAATTTGGATTTCCGATCCACACAAAATAAAAAGGTTGGTAGAGGACCACCCAGTCATCATCTCTATAATGTTACAATTCCATCGGCTGAGTAGTTTCTGACAAGAAGATCTTCAAAGTTTCAACCAATCAGAACACATTATTGGCCCTGGCGATTTCCGATCTGCTCCAAAATAATAAATCAGGTATAGGACCATCCAAGGAACATTCAAATAATGCAAAATATTCAATTTGTCGAGTAGTTTCTCACAAAAAGGTCTTTGAATGAAATTCCCATAGGGTCCAATGTTAAACTAAGTCGCCCTGTGGCTGCCATCTTGGATTTCCGATCAGCACAAAAATAACAAACTTGGTAGAGGACCACCCAGTCATCATTTTTATGATGTTACAATTCCATCGGCTGAGTAGTTTCTGACAAGAAGATCTTCAAAGTTTCAACCAATCAGAACACATTATTGGCCCTGGCAGCCATGTTGGATTTCCGATCTGCACCAAAATAATAGACCAGGTGTAGAACCATACAAGGAACATTCACATAATGCAAAAAGTTCATTTTGTCCAGTAGTTTCTCAAAAAAAGGTCTTTGAATGAAATTCCCATAGGGTCCAATGGTAAACTATTGTTGCCCTGTGGCGGCCATATTGGATATGCGATCAGCACAAGAAAAAAAAACCTTGGTAGAGGACCACCCAATTATCATTTCTATAATGTTACAATTCCAGCGGCTGAGTAGTTTCCGGCAAGAAGATTTTCAAAGTTTCAACCAATCAGAACACATTATTGGCCCTGGCAGCCATGTTGGATTTTCGATCTGCACCAAAATAACATATCTGGTAGAGGACCTCCCAATGAACATTTCTGCCAAGTTTGGTCCAAATCTGTTCAGTGGTTTCAGCGAAGAAGATGAAAATATGAAAAGTTTACAGACGCGGACGACGACGGATGCAAAGTGATGACAAAATGAGCCAATCAGAAACAAGAGTTGCCTGTGGTGGCCATTTTTTTAACGGATTGGGATGAAATGAGCAATCTTTACAGAGGACCTCCCATAGATGCTTCCTACCAAGTTTCGGTTCATTTGACCAAGCGATTTCAGAGGAAAAGATTTTTTAAATCGGCCAATCAAAAACAAGAATTGCCTGTGGCGGCCATGTTTGTTAATGGATCGGAACGAAATGAGCAATCTTTATAGAGGACCTTCCATAGTTCCTACCAAGTTTCAGTTCATTTGGCTGAGGGTTTTCAGAGGAGAAGATTAAAATGTGAAAAGTTAATGGACGACGGACGCCAAGTGATGGCAAAAGCTCACATTGCATTTGGCAAGTTGAGCTAATAAAAGTATATTTTCAAAAAATGAATATCTATAGCAATAGGATCTTTTACTTTGGTACATTATAACATTTTAATGGAAAATCGTGTGTTTCTAATAACCTACAAATGAAAAATACAAATGTAGGAGCTAGCAAAACTTTAAAAAAAAATATTATTAGTATTTTACAGTCTGTGTCAAAAACATTTTGACAAACTAGCCTGAACAGCATTTCAGAAGAATTTTTATCTATATGATTAAGCAATCTTTACTAGACTTGGGCTTAGGACTAGTGGTTATTGGTGCAGACTGATTTTATTCATGTATATATATATATACCTTTATGTGTCTTCTTGTGAGTTCTAAGATTGCCTGCTGTACTGTATGTTCTTAAACAACCAGTATAATCACATTGAAATCTATAATAAAAAAAAAATTATAACTATGTTCTTGAACAATTAGTATAATCACATTGAAATCTATAATAAAAAAAAAATTATAACTATGTTCTTGAACAATTAGTATAATCACATTGAAATCTATAATAAACAAATAATTATAACTATGTTCTTAAACAATTAGTATAATCACATTGAAATCTATAATAAACAAATAATTATAACTAAAACTTGTAAACCTCATATAAATTAATTCATATCTATGTTTTCAACCCGATATGCAAAAACTGGCTTCGACACTCAAAACTTCATTATGTTTAACAAAATTATATTTGATCCGACACAATCCTCAACTTTCTGTAATCAGTCAATTAATAATTTGATAGAAATGGAAGAAATTCAAAAAAAATTAATATTTCAATGATTAGTGCACTTCTCTTTAGCTTTGAAAAGGAATTTTCTCAGATGTTACATTTTTACACCAATATACAAATATATAACAACATTGTTAACAGGCTGTTACAGGCTCAAGTTTTAATAACGACCAGATGCTTTAGGCCACTATTACTTACATGTGTACCATGTTTATATCAACAAATGAACCATTCAAATAACAATTTTCGTGACATAATTACAACATTATAAAATTAAGGCAACATGAATTTAATTTGCATAATATTTAAATTTTCATGTCAATAATTGAGTCAGAGTAAGTAACTTTTGAATTTTTATTATTTTTCCTTTAATAATAATTTTAAAGATGCAGGTGTCAAAATATAATGCAGGGTTCATATCTTTAAAAGAAAATTACCTTTTTAATTTAAGTAGAAAAATAATCAATTTGATGTGGGCTGATAGTCCAAAGAAAGAAATTGCCTTTATCAGTTTATAAGCCTAAGATTAACAAACCTTTTAATCTCTTTCTTCTTTGTCTGTGGATTTCTACTTTCCACAGTGACTGTCGCATGTGAAGGATTACTTGGCATTGACCTTCCCCCAGGGTTGATCTGCATACATATTTGATCCACTGATATAGTATGCTGAATGTACCTGAAAGAAACAAATTACAATGGATAGATCAAGTTGTGTCAGATTTCAATATCTACAGGCCTCAACAATAACATTTGTCTGCTTGTCTGGTACCAGCTCAAAAATCTGTCAGAAAAGTAACTTCTGTTTGTCATGAACAAGTGATAAAAATCAAAGTGAGGGAAATAACACCTACATAAAATATATCACTTTAGAATCCTTATATATCTACATGCATGGAAACTTTGTAATTATCTCCCTTTACGATGATTTCATTTTTTAAACCTCAATATGAAATTAAAAGATGCTTCTTTCTTAATTAAAATGTATACCTTTATGTTGAGTACACATGAAGCTAATTTAAATGTATACCTTTATGTTGAGTACACATGAAGCTAATTTAAATGTATATCTTTATGTTGAGTACAAATAAAGCGAATTTAAATGTATACCTTTATGTTGAGTACACATGAAGCTAATTTAAATGTATACCTTTATGTTGAGTACACATAAAGCTAATTTAAATGTATACCTTTATGTTGAGTACACATAAAGCTAACTTAAATACCTTTATGTTGAGTACAAATAAAGCTAACTTAAATGTATACCTTTATGTTGAGTACACATAAAGCTAACTTAAATGTATACCTTTATGTTGAGTACACATAAAGCTAATTTAAATGTATACCTTTATGTTGCATACACATGAAGCTAATTTAAATGTATACCTTTATGTTGAGTACAAATAAAGCTAATTTAAATGTATACTTTTATGTTGAATACAAATAAAGCTAATTTAAATGTATACCTTTATGTTGAGTACACATGAAGCTAATTTAAATGTATACCTTTATGTTGAGTACAAATAAAGCTAATTTAAATGTATACTTTTATGTTGAATACAAATAAAGCTAATTTAAATGTATACTTTTATGTTGAATACAAATAAAGCTAATTTAAATGTATACCTTTATGTTGAGTACACATGAAGCTAATTTAAATGTATACCTTTATGTTGAGTACACATAAAGCTAACTTAAATACCTTTATGTTGAATACAAATAAAGCTAATTTAAATGTATACCTTTATGTTGAGTACAAATAAAGCTAATTTAAATGTATACTTTTATGTTGAGTACACATAAAGCTAATTTAAATGTATACCTTTATGTTGAATACAAATAAAGTTAATTTAAATGTATACCTTTATGTTGAGTACACATAAAGCTAACTTAAATGTATACCTTTATGTTGAGTACACATAAAGCTAATTTAAATACCTTTATGTTGAATCATTATCAACATAGCCACTAATTGCACTACTTACATCTACATTATACAATGCTCCGTCAATTGTAACGACTATGCAATATGCATCAGCGTGAATAGACCATATATTTACAATTAATCAATAAAAAAAATGAAAAAGTGACGTATTTACATATATATAAAATGGAAAACTCTTTAGTTGTAATGGGTTTGGATCTGTGATTTAAACTGATCCAAAGAAGAAGCAGAGGCAATATCAGGTGTTTGTTGGATGTCATTTGAAGCTGTGTTACATGTAGGTAATAAAGAATTTGAATTTGTTGTTTCTGAAATGACACTGACAGTGGTAACAAGGCGTTCAACTTCTGAGGGACATGGTGTATCAGTACTAGTGCAGGGCTCCCACTACTTCGAAATCAGAGGGAGAAGTGACTTCTCTTTCAGGTGTTGACAAAAGAGAAGTGGGAGACAACAGGGAGAAGTGGTGAGAGTACAGGGAGAAGCCAAAATATTTCTCTAATTGTACCACTTTTCACATTCGCAGGGCATTATCGTGGCATTCGTATGACTAGGTTATAATGTACTTGTTATGCATTAAGATATTCAGTAGTTGTTTAATTCCTTGTTTTTGTTAGCATATCATCTCTCTGATTTACATATGTCCTTGTATTTGTTTTTTGTTTGTTTGTATTAAATAAACCCTTTTCAGATTCTTTGTTTTGTCTTGCAGATGATAAAGGCACATATATGATAGTCGACTATTGTCCAATAAATAATAAATAAATAAAATTGAATAATAAATTTAATTTCAACATCAGCATTGATTCAAACAAGTCACACATAGATAAAATGACAAAACATTAAATAAGATAAATATATGCAAAACAAAAAAATATTTCATCAAATTTTAATGAGCATATATTATTTACATTGCTTCTCTTTAATCACTGATTGATATTAAGTAAGAAACTAATCATATCCACAAAGTTAGCAATCCCTTTGGATAGCCGCCATCAAACCCCAAATAAATGAAATGAAACAATACCGATGTTATTTTCCCCGAGTACAGATCCGTAGTACAGTTTTTATATTCATAACTGTTTCGATTACGTCCCTTTACAATGGCTGTTTGAAAAACGGAAATTTTGTAGTAAAAATATACCGATGTTTTACTGTTAAAACAGTTAAAATTAGCACAAAGCGACTTGGTAAAATTACAGGGCGACTTCCACTTCTCTTTTGGCACTAGTACAAAACGAAGTGAGCAGCCAGAAGGCGACTTCTTCGCCCTCCAACGTGAGCCCTGTAGTGTCGGTGACCGGTAGTGGGTCGAACTCACTTGGAAGCACAAACAGTTTCACTAGTTTTAAAAACGTCATCAACCTCTTGCTCTCGGGTAGTAAAAACTTTTTTTGAATCCAAAGGATTCAAGTTACCTGTACTTGCTACATGTACCATCATTACATCAGGGGTTTCAAAGTTTTTTTTATAATAGGAGGTACTTCTTAAATTTTAGGAGGTACCTAAAAAATTAGGCTGAGGGTCGTAAGAGGTTCAGGGGAACGGGAGCTCCTGAAATCTAGCATTTTGTGGACCAAAAAATGTACTTCAGCGAATGCAAAACATTAAGTGTTTTTGAAAGAAAAATCCCATTAACTGTAGAGTTCAGATTTCACCAAGAATGAAGACCATGCATAATGCCTGGATTTTTTCCTCCAATTTCTTTATTGAATATTTCAGTTTACAGACTTCAGCCAAGATTATTCATAGATAGTCTGCTATATCTTAAAAAACCCCAAAAGGACCATAAAGAGCTATGGTTCCGCAGCTAGGCTTGGCCAAGCCATTGTTATCAAAGCTTAAACTTCTCAAAATTCTTTTGTTGGCTTTGTCCTTTTCTATTTCACAATACCTTGGCTTGTGTGTTTTTTTTACTTTATTACCAGTAATTAAACTCATCAAAGACAATTGGCACGGATCAAGACATACAAGTGTCATAATTAATGAAACATATAAATTTAATTTGCAATCATCAATCTTTAATAAAATTTATAATTTTAATAGATCAATACAAATATAATTAAACAAAAACAATATATATATATTGTTACTTTCACGACTTGTGTGCAAAAAAATGTTCGAACGAAAACGATTCGCGGGAAGACATTTATTAATATTTGAATCACAAAAGTTAAATTATTTTGGAAAAAAAAGTGGGGCCGGCGTTTTGACATTACAATGTAATTCGTATTTGAGCCATGTCAAATCCTTTTTCAAGATTTCTAGTAATTTTCTATCCCTTATCTCCTTGTACCCCCTTTTAAAAATGTTTTTCAGCACACTTTCATTTCTGTGAACAACCGCAGTAGGGCCCCGTCAAAATATGTAAATAAATTAACCCTAGGTTTTTATTTTTGGATACCGGAAGTTAAGCAATATGGACGGAGTTAAGCAACAAGACAGTACGCCCCAGAATGATTCGAACCTGGGTTTTAAATGGATAAAACAAATCGCACAAAATATTGTGTAGTCATATATTCATAATACATAATGATCATACTTACATTACTGAAGATTACACTAAATTGTGTTTGAACATAATTTGTAATCGGTCATTTTTTTATTTTGAAATGATGTCAGCTTTGTTCCGGTCCGAGTTTTACACAAGGATGAAAAGATATTGGGGCGAAAACATATCTATTTACCGCATGCGAAAACGGCTATTTACGATTCTAAGGTAAAGTTATTTATAAAACAGGGAATATCCCATCAACTTGGTCGTGACGCAGTTGTTCGATTTGAATGCGAGAATTCAGCAATTGACGTGATCATTAATTTTTTATGAAAAATATTATACAAGCCTATCGACCATCGTACTTGTGGTTTTCACCACCGGTAATTTTGGGGGGGTTCAGTAATTTCTGCCGGTACTATACACGATCTCAGCCGGGTAAAAGTACCGGGTACCGGCCCACTTTGAAACCCCTGATTACATTTTTATTTTTAACTTTAAAACTCAATTGGCATTCATCAACTGTTTTCTGTTTTTAATTCCCAATGAATTAAGAAAATATCAAGCAACGTAAAACACAGGCCATATTTACTATTTCTATATTAAATTTATTTCAATAAACATCTTTAATATAAAATTCATTCCAGATACTACACTTTCCACTTTCGTTTTCTGAAGTTTTATCTCAGTCCAGTACACGCCACTTTCAACAAATTAAGCGACCCAATATACTGCACTGGTTCCCAGTATCTTGTACATAGTATTTCGTTTGCATAATCAAAGCAAACAGTAACCAGGTCATAAACTAGAAATTGTTCGACTTTTAATATTATTTGAAAAAGCTTTCATTAACGATTTTTACAAGTAATATTATCACCACGCTTTTGGGAATTTTCTCCATGAAATTGGAAAAAAAGAGCCTTTTTTGTGTGAAGTTGATGTGTGCCATACAACTAATGGGCACCCCTAAGGAGGAGTAGTATGTCACAGACACAGTAGAGAAACTGATAATGTATCCATTTGCATACCCCAGGGGGAAAATACATTTTTACATAACATATTATTATTCTGACCATGCATCATACATAAATATATATAAATTTACCCATTATTCTCGGTGTTGTCTTCACTTTCTAGATTATTAACGCTGTAATGGGTAATGTGTTCGTTGATTTCAGAAACAGAATTAATGTGTTCCTTGTCACAGAGTTCGACATTAAGTTGGTTACAGCTTTTTTTACACGGGGAGCAATTGGGGAAGCTTGTATTTGACTTATTTTCATCACTTAAAGAGCTGTCATTTGTGAATTCGTTTGAATTGTCTGAATCGAAGCAAACTCCCGTAGCATAATCATATTCATTTCCTAAGTCTGTACAGGACAAGTCCATGTTGACTTCCAAATGTCAGTGCATGTGTGTTCTGTTAAACGTGTTCTTATTTGCTAATAAAAATTTGGTATCCAATGAAAATTTAGTTTATAAAAGTATTTTTGGAATACTTGTTCCGGTAACGGTGCATTATGGGAACTTCCTTTTCTGAAAGGTAACTAAACATGGTGGGTTGATGAAAATTTAAAACGTGACACAATCTGTAGCATCTTTATTTTAATCAGCTATGTTAATGTTTCGAAACCTTGCTTATGAATTGTGGACACGTTATTATATGTATTGATTTAAATATTTATGCAATTTCCAGGACCAGAAAGGCATATGAAGCCTTTCAATCAATGCCTTAATGAAGTATATTTTTTTTTCTCTCAAAGTATATTTTAATTTACAATGTAATTAACACAACGGAGTTGTATATCATTTTGTTGTCAGTAAATACACCTACAATATTTGTAGAGCAGCGTACAAACATTACGGGGGTCGGAGATTTCACACATTTGATATCCAAATGTCGTTGGATGTACATGCACCTATAATGATGAAGATGAAGCACCAGTAATATTAGCAATGGGAAGCTCAAATCCTTCTTCTTCCAGGTAACGAACCGGATTCGTTAATCGAATGTATTTGGTTGCGCGTGAAAAACTCTGGGCAGTGTCTGGCAACAGCTGCGGAACCGTAGCCCTTTATGGTCTTTCTATTTATTTTTTTTCTTGGCAGACCATAGGGCTACGGATTTCACCCTATCAAAAATTTGTAGAACTGAACCAAGAATTCGTCGCACCTGTCAACAGTAATTTTCACAACAAAATGCTTTGGGAGAGTGGGTTCGTGTGAATATCTTCTTTCGTTACATATTTATCTATCGCTTTTCATATTTACTTACTTATTATTATTCATTTCTAGCTCATTTTAATGAAAAATGTTTCGATATTAACCGATTTCACCTACTTAGTCCCGCCATCTTGTATTTGTAGTATTCTCGCTTTGAGGTCACATGACTTTTGAGAGATGACTAACAGCAAAACACGTGTTCGATTTGTTTACATGAAAAATTTGAAAATGTTGAGGGAGAGTCCACCTCAGTTGGAATAATCATAGAAGAAAATAAAAATTTTGGTTAATATATGTAAAATATTTCCCTCTAGGTTGAATAAATATTTTATTTCAGATAAAAAGTCGTCGTGCAAAACCTCCGGGAAAACGTAAACATACCGAACACGTGTTTTGCTGTTAGTCATCTTTCAAAGCGAGAATACTACAAATACAAGATGGCGGGACTAAGTAGGTGAAATCAGTTAATATCGAAACATTTTTCATTATAATGAGCTAGAAATATATAATAATAAGTAAGTAAATATGAAAAGCGATAGATAAATATGTAACGAAACGAGTTATCCACATATGACTCCGCTCTCGCAAAGCGTTTTGTTGTGAAAATTACTGTTGAAAGCACAGGGACTAGGTGCATCCGAAAAGAGAAAAATACTATATAATACTACAGTACAGAAAGCGACATACCGTGATTGATCACTCCGAGAGACATAATTTTTAATCCTTTAGACATATCATCACGGACATAAACCCACTGTGATAGACCTAAAAAGGACCATAAAACAAGGTGGTGGGGATTAAATTTTATGGCTCTCGGTCACCTGTGCGCCGATTGATATTTTACCGCCAATTAAGAGATTAGCGTTACCTGTTGACTTTTAATATCGTAAGCCGTAATTATTGCTACTGAAGGATGTATTTTTGACAATTAATTTTGTATCCTCTTGCTTTTAATATTTGACTGTTTGTTGCTTTTCATTGCCAAAGAATGTCTGTCTTGTTATCGTTTTCGTTTGTTTTAGAAAGTTTTACTTTATGACCTCGAGTTCTATATTAAGAATTTTGTTGAAACCGCAACTGAACTTTATCTTGTTTAATTTTAATTTCTCATTTTTTTTCTACTGTTGAGTTGTAATCAGTATGTATTGAAATATTCGTAAATACGGGCTACTTCATCAATGTATTTTTTGTTTATAAGTTAAACCGCAGTCGCGGGATTTTGAAGCACAGACTTTGCAAGCGTGGGTTTTTAGTGTTTAGTTGGTAAAGAGCAGACTTAAAATTGATTATTGGTTTATTTTGTGTTTTGGACTTTTACCTCTCGTATTGAAAAAAATTAACAATTCAGGTAAACTGTTTTACACACATGGCTTGTTACGTAATTTCGTTGTAGATGAAAATAATTTTCTTTAAAATTGCAAACAATCCAAATTTACGTAGCCTAATGGCTACAAAATGAACAAAACGCGGAAAACTATGAGCATGCTTTTAATTTGCTCCATGAACTTTGAGTTTTTTTTACTGTATTTTGTCATAAATCTATTGGGTTGAAAGCCAATTAAGATTTGAATTTGAATAAATAAATAAATAAATAAACTGGTGACATTTGATTTTGGTCAGATACTGTGTAATGTCAAACATTTGTAGGGGTAAAATCATGATAAAGGTTAATTCCTTATTTCCTTTCACGTTTCTAAACTTTCTGCAGATTAGTCGCTAATTTCCAAAATATATCCGTAAATTTAGTGACTTTTGGACACTTCTTTGAACGATCTGTTTATAAATATTTGTTTCGTTAATTTTTAATCAAATTCTTCAATGACAGTATACAGGTATAAAAATTATTTAGTACGTATTTCTACAACGAAAAGGGTTTTAACTGGGTTTTCTACGAAGATTAAAATAAAAAAAGTTACTGAACGTATAAAAAATATTAGTGAACTAAAATGTAATATTGAACTGGAAATACGCTTTAAAACGTAACAAATCGTGCATGTGTTTATGCAACTTCATTTGTGCACAAGCCAGGTCACGTGTACACGTGTCAATAAAATACTAGGTGTAGATACGCAATACATAGCCAAGGTTAAAACAATTTGAAACATATTTGATTTCACTGAATTGAAGTTGAATAATCATTTATTATTTACATTTTATTCATCAATTCAAATGAACTCTCCGTTCTCGCGTTATTTTCTCGATCTCGGGATTTCATTCCCGGGATTACGTTCCAAGGATGTTTTACGTTTTGAGGAAAGAAATAAAAATGTTTTTTTTTTAATTCTGAGGGGAATCGGAGACAGTACCTGAAAAAAAATGGGCGATTTAAAAACGTAATTTCACCTGTACATCTTATCCGACTAGTTTACCTGTAAAACGACACACTTGATTACAAGATTAACACCTGGTGTTTTATTGCCCCCTGATCACCGACATGAATTAAAATTTTTAATCCCCATCACTCTCCTAGACATGACCACTATCATCCTTTCTGTACTGTACAAGGGGGCGAATTCACTTGCTTCCATTTTTTTAAGTCGTCGTATTAAATTAATCGTAACTTCGGAACGCCATAATATTTTCTAAAAATGTTTCCACCAGTCGAAAGTCAAGTAATTTTCCTTTCCAAAGAGACCCCAATTGTTAGTGTAGGCCTCAGAACTGCTGAGGTATCATACACGAACCAAAACAAAACGCGTGAAAATCCAAAGTCGTACAAACGCTGGGATGACCACTTCCCATGTAAAGACGGGAAGTGGTCATCCCAGCGTTTGTAAGACTTCGGATTTTCACGCGTTTTGTTTTGGTTCATGTATGATACCTCAGCAATTCGGAGGCCTACACTAACAATGGGGTCTCTTTGGAAAGGAAAATTACTTGACTTTCGACTGGTGGAAACATTTTTTGAAAATATTAAGGCGTTACGATCAATTTAACACGACGTCTTAAAAAAATGGAAGCATGCGAGTTCGCCCCCTTGTAGTATTATATAGTTTGGTTTTTTTCGGACGCACCTAGCCCCTGTGGTTGAAAGGTGTGACGAATTTTTGGCGCAGTTCCGCAAATTTTTGATAGGGTGAAATCCGTAGCCCTATGGTTTGCCAAGAAAAATAAATAAAGGGCTACGGGCAACAGTGAACACAACAAGTTTTTTCAGATACGGACAGGTGATTGCTCTAGAGAGATTTGAATTTATATCAGGGGTCGACTTGAGAAAAAAAAATAACTGGCCCTTAGGGCCAGTAAAATTTTTGAACAACTGGCCCGAGAAATATCGGCCCACTTTGTGGACCGATATAAAAGGGGGGATTTTCCCCCCAAGAAACAGGAAACTAAAGATTGAGCAATATGAACCCCATTAAAATCTTGGGTGAACTCATTTTCTCCGGAAGGATAAGCAGTTCCTGCTCCACTAGTGGCATCCGCAAATAATTAAATTGACTCAGTGATTTAAACATGTACATATAGTTTTTGTATTCTATGAATGAATGTTGTACTTGCTTTAAACAAGGGTAAAGTTCATGACATTTTCCCATACAAGCATTACAATTAACAGGTATGGTTAGAAGATAATCAAACAATCTACATATAGATAGTCAAACTTGTTATCAAAAGTATATAGTTTTAACCTTTCGTTCATTGTTTATTGTATATATGTTAACTTGTGTATTAACTAAATTTAATACGGCGCTCGGCCAATAATCTTCAGTAGTGAAGGACGGCCAGAAATATAAAGAAGAAGAAGAAGTCTCAGCGACCCCCTCTGTATAGCGGCTTCCTTTTTTAGCCAATCTTATTTATTCCTCCCCAGCGTTTTCCCGTGCATTCGACCATTATATAACGACCCACTGTCTAACGCGACTAACGACCGTGTTCTTTGGGTAAAAATCCTTCATATAACGACTACTAGAAGATTATTATCAAACCGGAAGTTAGATAATAAATAAACAAACACAGTCCCGACTTTGGAAAATTTTTACGTTTTGCCCAGCTGATGCAGCGATTGTTGCCATTATCCCTCTTGCTGATATCGGCATGATCTACTGACTGAGTCCATACCTGTTACTAGTTCATAATAATAGATTTTTCATATTAAATGAAGTCACGATTAGCGTTATTGTGTATCCGCCATTTTTTTTACAGGTAAGATGTTCACGTGATGATTTATTATTGTTGTTTGGTTTATTTGGGTTTATTTCTTATTTATATTAAATATTTAAAATTGCTTACTGTAGAAAATACCGTTTTAATCTTTCAGTTGTATAAATAAATAATCGTGATTTTGAAAATTATTGAATTATGAAGTACTGGTTCCCAGCATATATTTCTGTCAATATTCGTTTAACGTGCGGTAACAGATCAAAGTAAACACATGCTGATTGTGTGATTAGGCTATTTATAGCTTTCGGCGAGTGATTGAAGTTGAATTTTAACGTTTTATCAGGAAATTTCATTAGTCTGTCATCAGTCGATATTGAATGACACGGAAGAAATGAAAGTTGCTGGCCCGAGAATATCAACTGGGCCAGCGGGCCGATCTTTGTTCAGTTTGACTGGCCCGACCGTAAATATACTGGCCACAGGCCAGCGGTTACGTCGACCCCTGTATATATTAAGTTGTATGTTCATCTGCCCCTTGATTGGACAATAAAATCTTATCTTATCTTGTTCCCCTGTCTCGAGTTATCATCTTGACCGTATCTGGAAACCCTAGATCTTGGAGCTTTGAAGAGGACAAGATTCTTGAGAACCTGCAAGGTTAATGTACATTTCATTGTATTTGGCAAGAAGCATCATATTGATTCAAGCTTGAACACACTGACTTGCTGATACAAGTGTACTTCTTTAGTAGTCAAAAACTATGGTAAAAATATATTGCAATATGTATCAAATGTTCTCAATTTATGTGTCTTATTTCAATAGTTTTTTGGTAATGTTTATCCATATTGGTTGTGCTCACTCCACAGTGCCTCGTGTACCTTCCCATGGATATAACCTAGCTGCAATAATGTAGCTCCTGTGACAAACTTGTCTCGGCAGAGCTACAACACGGTCCCATTCGTCAAAATGGAGCAAAAAAAAAGTTGCAGTTGAAACATAAAAACTCACTATTTACGCTTCAAACATTTCATTATAACTAATACTGATGATCCCAGTCTTTGTTAAATCGGTTTGGCTGAGAAATATATGCTTTTCAAAGGTAGCAACAACCTTGTTCAAATTTATCGATCGTTTTCCATAACCGGAAACTACGGAAGGCAGAGCTTTTCTAAATATGGTATTTCTTACTACACGCTGATATAAATATTCACGCTTAAATCGCCAAATATGGTATCGACATCCAAAATAGTGAGGCCGGAAATGACGAAATTTAAAATGTTCAGAGAGAAAAAATTTATTTTGTGGGAATTGCATTCTAAAATACTGGTAGGTGATAAAAACTTGTTATAATAATGGACAAAAGGAAAGGTTATGTCTTATTATTGATAAATGCAGGCGTCAGAAGCTCTGTAAGCGAGTGCAAAAAATCTTGGCGGCTGCTACATTACGTGTAATGGCATCCCGTTATAACCCTTGCGAGTAAGCGAGCATTTAGGGTTTTATTATTAGAACTAATATAACCCTTTGACAGGAAATGCCAACATTTTTTTCGTTGTCACTTCCTTGTTCATAAAAAGTTGCCAATTGTAATAATAAAAAAAAATCTTATTCATCTTGCTACAAGTTGACTACTCCAAACAACAATTAGAGTTTATTTAATAATGGCAGCTCCTGACATTAAAAAATATAATTTTTACATTTTGAGTGTAAAAAAATAGTATTTGTAAAAGCACAAAGATTATTACTCAAATGTATATATGTATTGGACATTTTAATAAAAATGTATGTCTTCAACAGATATATGTACTTACAAATCATTGAAAATGTGTTTGTTTTTTGTAGGGTTATCGAGGGCGTAGAAAGCATCTAAAGCGTCTTACTGCACCTAAATCATGGATGCTCGACAAAATGAGTGGAGTCTTCGTAAGTAAAAGTTCTACATGTAATATTTTCTACTGTTCATTTTGACAATGTGAATAACTTTGTTAATTAGTTCCTCATCTCGGACTGAAATATCAGTTGATGGCATATACTAGAATAATCTAGACATACACACAACCTGCAGTGGGAGGGAAAAAAAACAAAGCGTTCATTCTAGACTGCCAATGTGGGAATCTCACATTTTAATGATTGTCTGTGCCACTGTCATGCCGGAATAAAAGTTCTCATACTTGGTTGATTTTTAGCTTTGCTCTTCATGGTCAAATCCACTTAACAAGGAGTGTATCTGATTATGATCAAGTGAACATATATATAGTGTTGGACCATTTTCAGTTTTAGTCATGTGAAAGTCTGAGATGTACACAGAAAAAATCATTACTTAAATTTTTTATGGCATTGACGACAAAAAAATGTTAAAATAAAATACAATTAGTTTTACTTGAATTTGAAAAGCGGGACAATCGTATGAAAAGAATTTAAAGAGAGATTGGTTTTCAAACATATACACTGTATCATCTGTACATGGGAAATAGTTAACATGGAATGGGCCATAATATTTTACATTCATAATAGGTAAGAAATAATAGAATTTTAAAGATTAAAACTGTATATTTTAATAACATGGCGTTTATTATAGGTCTGAGAATAGTATTTCGTGACATTTAACAAATGCTTTACAAGATTAGTCGGGATGTATGTTTTACCTTAAAGATATCAACTGCAATGAATTTCATTCCGACTTGAATCAGTTTATTTAAAAAAAACTGGACAAAAACATTGAAATCGGTAATAATGAATGACATGGGGCCCCATTTGGGGAAATCGAAACAGAACCAAGAAATCTCAGAATTTAAAATTCTCGTCTGAACCAACGTATCGCATGTACAAACTAGATTATTATTGGTATGTACATTTCAAAACCATTACGATGAAAACATTTGGAGTTGTCGGAGAAGAAAATAAAAAATCAACAAGGAAAGAAATGCCAAAAATACGATTATTTTGTCCTTATTTTTGACACCAACCATTTCATAACTTGGTTCGTTTATTTCCTGGTCTATTTTGAGGACAACCAATTGATTCCGTGCGGGGGGGGGGGGGTCTGGCAGTTTTGGTAAATAAAATAAATAATCTGGCCACCCAAAGTTGGAAAAAAAATTCTGGCCTTTGTTCCATAGAAAATAAAATAAATATGACCTGCACTATGTGCAACATGAATTTTCTGTCAAATATTCTAACCTGACTAAGCTTGCCAGGCCCCCTCAGAATCAAATTATTTGCCTATATATTATGAGATAAAAAATGTGTGCTTTCTTTCACATTCTTGTCTCTCGGGCCAAATAAATTTATATTTAGATTCTCATCCCCTCCCTCCCCATTGTTTTTTGCTTCAATTTCATAATTTAATTTAATTTTATATTACCTGAGGAGAATCTACATATCATGACACCCATCCACCTCCTTTCCCTTTTCCAGGAAAGGCAAATGGTCCGTGTCTAAATAGGAAATTACTTTTAACTGTATAATTTGTAGGATTTGAACAAAGTAGTATTCATTTTTAATATTAAAAAAAACAATGTTTTAACATAATTACAAGTTGCGTATACAGTGCCCCTTACTGGGCCCCGCGAAATTTGTTGAATTATACACATAATGCCGTAAAGACATTTACAGCGGTTTAGATCATAGATGGTGATATATATTTATTTTCCATGTAAAGAGATCCTTGTTTAACGTTTCGCTAAGGGAAAATTATTTTTAATCGTGGGTTGAATGGAAAATAATGGAATATAAATCGAAATGAAAATGATGTTACCTGTCGAGAAGAATCTTGACCACTTCAGAGCTCGTTTCCAGACGAAGAGCAGTCTTTATTTCCATCCAACGATCATATTCATCTCCAATATATTTTCTGTTTTTGTTTATCTTGGCATTCGCTGCTTTTTTGTTTCTTTTTCTGACAGAATCGCACAATTTACGCTTCGGACATGGCTTCCAATTTCTTTGCCTCAGACATTTTCTTCATCAACACTAACGGAGCATGCGCACAATCTCTACCGAATGAGTTCAAATCTTAAGTCAATAGCATATGATTTGCATTATTGTCCGGGTAGCAAGATTTATTGGAAAACCACTGGCTACTTTTGAAAGCACTGTTTGTTGTCTACTTTTTTTTTAAGAGGGGGATGGACACTGGCCAATTTTACCCAAATCCTAGAATGAACTGAATAAATCCAGCAAAAGTTTATATTGAACTGTGTGTATAGTGATAATTAATCTAAAGAATTTGTTTGATATCATTGAATACATAGATAGATGTATTTTAGTTCTTTTGTTATAATTATTAAGCAAGATTAAATGTGTATTTTGTAGGCTCCACGACCGAGCACAGGCCCCCACAAGCTTAGGGAATCTCTACCTATGATTGTTTTCCTAAGAAACAGGCTGAAGTATGCCTTAACTTACGATGAAGTAAAGAAGATCACCTATCAAAGACTGATTAAAGTCGATGGTAAAGTCAGAACTGACATGAACTTCCCAGCTGGTTTCATGGGTAAATATGCTAGTTACATGTATTGAGAAAGAAATTATGGCAAAAAACCTGATTCAACACTTCACCATATATTACATGTAGAATATATCATGGATTGGAAAACAAGAATATTTGTCGAACAATGATTTGTAGCAGCAAAATATTAAAAATGAGGTGAGAAGGATAATAGCTTGGTCTAATTATAATAGGCCCTTTCGAAGCTGAACAAGATCTTTGTGTGTTTTGCTCAGTCAAAATGAGGCCAAAAGAATATCCAGTCTACGGTCGCTTTCTGACTCCTGTCTGTATAAGCATTACCAAAGGCTGGGACAAAGCTTTATTTATTGTGTATCAATATCCTTGACATTTATTTTAGGTTTGCAATAGTCATGTATATTACTTCTAAATAATGTGATTTGTATGGATAGAGATAAAACGACCATGAAAACATACTTTGTTCTTAAAGAAATAATATCCATACATACATTTGGATAAGTAATATTGTTTTGTGGAGAAATGGGGAAAAAATGCATAAATATAAAATATTGGCATTTTACCATTTTGATGTCGGTCGTAAAAAGTATTGCAGTTCAAATCCACCATGTCCTTGGATTGTAAGATAAATCAAGATCAGTACTTCTACAAAGGAACTACAAATTTTCAGCTGAAACGTCAACATATTCTTCAAATGTATATCCAAGGCAGTTGTTTGAGGTTAATATATGGCGTGTTTGATTTTAAGAATAATCTGTTGTTGGGTAAGGAGGAATGATTATTTATGGTGTGAGTTGTATCCCTTCATTAATTTATGCCCATTACTTAATGGGCAACCACATAAAATAATGTTTAGTCATACTGGGAAATATGTTTTGTTTACACCTCTATAAATAGTTTATCTATCTCCTTTTGGTTAACATAGGCCCTATCGAAGCTGAGCAAGAATCTGGTCTTGTTGAGTCAAAATGAGGCCAAAATTAAGACCTGTCTACGGTCGCTTGTTGACCCTATGTCTGCCAAAGCATTACCAAAGACTGGAACAAACTTGTATTATATTGTCTTAAATAATAACAAGGACAAATTTTGTCAATAAATTGAAATGTAAGATCAGTTACTTGTTAGTATGTGATCATAGTTTCTTTTTACTTGTAGATGTAATCACTATTGAAAAGACATCAGAAAACTTCAGACTCTTGTATGATGTTAAAGGCAGATTTGCTGTTCATCGCATCAAGTCTGAAGAAGCCAAGGTAACCAATTAAGTAGGAATTCCATCGAAATTAATAAGAATTTTTACTGGCCACTTACCAAATATTTCCTCCCTACATTTCATTTGTTTGTTTCCCTTATAGTGATTAATAATGAAATACTCAGGTACTGTAATTACTCATTTCAATTTTTGTTTGTTCAAATTATTCAACTTTTCATTTGGGGGCGAGGGCAAATATTGTGTTCACAGGTAAATTGGGCTTGTGTGTAAAGTTATTTTTGGGCCAATAACAAATAGTGCAAGATGACCACACAATGAGAATTTTTATTTGTCTTTGTATATCTTTATTCTTGTGAAACTTCGCCGAGATACATTTCTGCCAATCAAAGAATATTTTTTGTATATTTAAAATAACTAAAACATGTCATATTAGCTATATTATTAACAGGACTACAATCATATGGTAGTTGAATTTACATTTACTTTGTCGAGGATCTGATAATATTTCTAAATACTTTAGGTCATTCAGAAAACTTTAGACGTGTATCTATTTCATGCTTTGTTTCTTGCTCATTTCAGTATAAACTTTGTCGTGTGAAGAAGGTTGGAGTGGCATTGAAGGGTGTACCATACATTGTCACACACGATGGTCGTACAATTCGTTATCCAGATCCACTTGTTAAAGTTAATGATACAGTTATGGTTGACATAGCAACAGGAAAGATCAAAGACTTCATTAAATTTGATTCTGGTATAGTAACAATCTAATTAAAATTAGTATGGAGGTCAGATGAATTTACTGTTTTGTCAATTTTGTTATCAATCTTGCATTTTATCCAAGTTTATATGTTAATTTTTTCATGTTTTTATACAAGTAAACTGAAATTATTTTTTCTGGATTGATTTTGCGATAGCAGTTTCTACGATGAATATTTTGTGTTGTCGAAAACTGTCTTGAGTGACCTTCCATTAAAACATAAATATACAAGTCAGAAGGTAAAAATAAAATGCAAATTAAGGTCACACAAGACAAACATTTTCTGATTAGAGGTGGTCATTGAAAAAAGTTTTAACAGTGGTCTAAATGTATGCAAAGGACAGACGTTTCATTTGCTAGAAAGATTTGTGTGTATATCTGAAGGATTTGACCAATGTTGACATCCCTGCAACTTTGACATCTGTTGAACTTTGCCAGGCTCTGTCTTTGTGGCGAATGGGAGCTGAATGTCTGATAAAGACTTGAGGCATATTCCCTTTCCACAACATTGGAGATAAACCCAGTCCTGGACTGGACCCTGTATATTCCATCACCTTCTCATAGTCACTAGGTGGCCATTACTGAGGAGGGAGACCATATGGGGTACATTTCATTATCTTGAAGATCAAAGCAGCATAAAAATAATGTTGAAAATTTAATGATGTACATGATAAATGGTGTTTTCAGAAATTTTTACTTTTTCAGTTTGTAGGTTTTGGTGTACTCCTTCGGCAAAAAGATTTCATTCTTTAAAAGAACAATATTAAAGAAGTTTTATGGTGGTTTATGTCTTGTATTGTTACATACCGTTCAATGATGTTTCAGGGATAATCATGTGTTAATATGGTGTGTTACAGGGCATTATCTAGTTTTGAATGTTTGGGAGAAGCAACTTTCCCCTCTTGGACAGAAAAGGAGGAAAGAATGGCATTTAAGTCGAGGGGGAAAGAATTCATGAAAAATGATGAAATACTTCATTAATTTATCGATTTACACAACAAAATTGTGGCCATTCCTTCAGCTTTTCAGAATGGTCATTTAAAACTAATAAAATGTTCACTCTTCAACAGCTTCAAAACTTCATTTCTTAAAGCTTCAATCATTGTAACTGGTGTTTTGTTTACGATTTATTGTCAAATTCGGTAAGAATTGCTTCCTTTTAGCAAAAATTTGAAGAAGACAATTTTTTATGCCGGGAAAATAATATCTAAGAAGAAAAGGCAATTTTAGCTTTGTCTTTATGGTGAATAGGAGATGAATATCTGATGAAGACTTGAGACATAGTCACTTTTCCTTTGTGCCAATGGTGACCATTGAATACAAGTATGATTATACATGATAGTGAAAAAAAAATTATAGGGGAAAGGCATCAACAATTTAATTGTGTGTCAATTTAATCAACATAAATGTGACCCCCCAATGTTGACATCCTGGCAACTTTGACATCTGTTGAACTTTGCCAGGCTCTGTCTTCGTGGCGAATGGGAGCTGAATATCTGATAAAGACTTGAGGCATATTCCCTTTCCACAACATTGGAGATAAACCCAGTCCTGGACTGGACCCTGTATATTCCATCACCTTCTCATAGTCACTAGGTGGCCATTACTGAGGAGGGAGACCATATGGGGTACATGTTTTCAACCTAATTAACTATATACCAAGAACAAAAAATTGGAATGGGAAAGGTATAAATTTCATTAAACTAAACACTGGCCAATAGTCAATAATTAAAATTTTTGTATCGGAGATAATTAACTTTTGAGGTGTTCTTAGCATGTGATTGTATTAAATAACAAATTATTGAATGATTATGCAGTGTGGGAAACCATTGTTTTCAAACACTCGCCAAAATGGTGATTTTGGCGAGTGGACTGAAACAAGTACTCGCCAAAATGAAATAGAGCTCACCATGTTTGGCGAGTGACATTTTTTTTAAACTCGCCAACAAATACCAAATAAACAATACAGTAATGTTCAACACTTTATTTTGCAGATTTTGACAAGTCATTAACTTCTTCAAGAAGGATCAACACTCTCTTAAGAGCTGTGTTGATCTCTTCTTCTTCAATTTCGATGTCTTCGTCTTTTAAGTTTTAATGCGTGGTATAAAACATGTATGTCATACCCGGTTCCGACACATTTAACTTTGTTTTCACGTAGGTTTTTGCTACGAATTCGTTTGAAATATTTCAAAACCAAATTATTTTATTTGCATTAATTTTAAAAGTCATAACATCTATTTGTAATGAAACAATATTTCATTTAATCGTGAAATCGACCTTGGCAAAATTATGCTGGGTCAGGATTGTATACTTAATTTTTCTGTTCACAGTAATGAAGTCTCATGGCGGAATGTTTTCTAATCGAGTACAATGATTAATAAAATGTTGGATAAATGACACGTAGTTAACAGAACATTTAACTGTTTGGGAGCTATGATATTTTAAAGCTGTAACCCGTTATCGTGGCAAGAGTTTTCTTGTTCATATTCGCCAGGCCAGCGAGTATAAAGTGGATCTTACTCGCTACCTGAAATTTCCACTCGACATTGGCGAGCAGTCGTTTCCCACACTGTTATGTAATTATGTCTTCCCTCTTCTGGAGAAGATGTTGTTTTATTCCTATCCATTCTTCACAAAAGTTTGTACACTTGTAATGGAATTCCTTAAAAGTTTGAATGGTTGCTTTTTGCTATTGGTTGAATCGCATATTTTTAAGACATTTTGATTGGACTATTTTTGAAGTTGTTGCCAATTTTTAGTTAACAAGTTTGTAAGTGCAACTTCTCCAACATTTTTATTACAAACCAACCGGTACTGATGATCTGAATCAATTGATTTTTAATAAGTGCTCATTTTGACTGCACCATCGGTGACCATTGAATACAAGTTGAACTGTATACCAAGTGGAAAAAAAACATGTAGAATCACTGGCCTATAGTTAACACTTTAGTTTTGTGTCAATGTTGACATCCAGGCAAGTTTGACATTTGTTGGACAGTGTTTTGGCTCTGTCTTTGTGGCGAATGGGAGCTGAATGTCTTGACAAAGACTTGAGGCATATTCCCTTTCCACAACATTGGAGATAAACCCAGTCCTGGAAATGCTCTGTACAGGACTGGACCCTGTATATTCCATCACCTTCTCATAGTCACTAGGTGGCCGTGACTGAGGAGGGAGACCATGTGGGGTACATGTTTTCAAGTTATTTAATGGTATATCAAGAAAAAAATCAAGAGAGGAAAGGTAGAAAAATTCACAAGCAACTGATCAATAGATTAATTAGATAATTTTTTTACACTGATGCATGAAATTAAACCAATGTTGACATCCTGGCAACTTGTTGAATTCTGCCATGCTCTGTCTTGAGGCATATTCCCTTTCCACAATAATATGGATTTACCAATCTTGTACAAGCTTTCACTTTTCCTTTGTGCCAACAGTGACCATTGAATACAAGTATGACTGTATGCATAGTAAAAAAATATTGGTAGGGGAAAGTCATCAAAATTCTTGGATCTAAAGGCAACTAACCAGTTGCTCATAATCAACAATTTAATTGTGTGTCAATTTGATAAACAAAAACATTACTACCCCCAATGTTGACATCCAGGCAAGTTTGACATTTGTTGGACAGTGCTTTGGCTCTGTCTTTGTGGCGAATGGGAGCTGAATGTCTGACAAAGACTTGAGGCATATTCCCTTTCCACAACATTGGAGATAAACCCAGTCCTGGAAATGCTCTGTACAGGACTGGACCCTGTATATTCCATCACCTTCTCATAGTCACTAGGTGGCCATGACTGAGGAGGGAGACCATGTGGGGTACATTTTATCAACTTAATTAACTATTTAACAGAAAAAAAAATTGGTATGGGAAAGGTATAAAAATTTATAAAACTAAAGCACTGGTCCAAAGTCAATAATTTAATTAGATAATTTTGTTACACTGATATATTAAAAATCTACCAATGTTGACATCCAGGCAAGTTTGACATTATGTTGAATTCTGCCAGGCTCTGTCTTTGTGGCGATTGGGGGCTGAATGTCTGACAAAGACTTGAGGCATATTCCCTTTCCACAACATTGGAGATAAACCCAGTCCTGGACTGGACCCTGTATATTCCATTACCTTCTCATAGTCACTAGGTGACAATTACTGAGGAGGGAGACCATGCGGGGTACATTCACAAATACATTTTATAAACATTCCTTTAAAATGCCAAAACATAGTCATCAATGGTATGAATACACATTAATTCTATAATTTTGTGATACTTGTGGCAAATTTGTAATTATTTGACAGATTTTGAGACAATTAAATAGGGCTGTCCGAAAATATACTTGTCAAAGTCTGAGAGATGGGTGTGAAAACAAAATTAGTACTTCTGAAATGTCAAGAGATCTGATTTCCATATACCGATGAACACCTGCAATCAAATTTGATTAGTCGAAGCATAACTGTTGGATTTAATTTTATGAATGAACTTTTGCAAAATGAAATGAGGTTATGCCAATTCTTGTTTCACACGTCTTCCAAAACATTAAACTGAGTTGTCAACCCTCGTTATTTTTGTTTTACAGGAAACTTGTGCATGATCACAGGAGGTCATAACTTGGGCAGAGTTGGTGTTGTACAGCACAGAGAAAGACATCCTGGTTCATTTGATATTGTACATCTGAAGGATTCTCTTGGACATACTTTTGCCACTAGGTAAATTGTAGTTGATTTAGTTTGAATTGTAGATTTCTTATTTATCTAGACCAAAAGTGATAGACTGAAAATCTCCTTTTCAGAAACGGTATGTGCAATTGAATTGTTGCATGGTAATAATATTCATTATATGACTCAATAAAAAGTTTTATATTTTTTTTATCCATTTGGAATCTAGACGACTGCCACTGCAGGACAAAGTTCTAACACAGGACCCTATGCAAATATGTTTTAAAATCATTCCTCTCCCAAACCACTGAACCATAGCTCGATTGTTCCTTTAATTGTCCTTTATCAAAAAAAAAAAATTTTTGTCGAGCAAAAATTCAAGATGACAGCTAATGTAGGGCAAAATTATAACATGTAACTTAATTCTCAGATACTAGAAAATAAACGTAGGAGAAAACTGAATGGGCAATCAAGAATGGACAATCCAAAGACATTTGTTAGTACATCCATGGATGGTCGTTTACAACAACAAAAAATCTTTTTTGTGTGTAGATTGGAAATCCAAGTTTGCCAACATCATATGGAAATGAAAAGCTCGTCTTAAAAATTTGAAACTTACTTGAACACTTTTAAAGTTGGAGGACATATTCATTAGCTCACCAAAGGCCATGTGAGCTTTTGCCATCGGGTTTCATTCGTCGTCGTTAGCTTTTCAGATTTTAATCTTCTCCCGAGAAACGACTGAGCCAATTTAGACCAAACTTTGCTGGAATGGTCCTTGGATGGCCCCCTTCCAAAATTGTGTCCGGTGATCCAGACTTCTAACCAAGATGGCTGCCAAGCTAAAAATAGAAAAAAGGGGGGATGAAATTTTAACTGCAGCTACATGGCAAGGAATAGTTTTAACATATATTCTGGGTTTTTCTGTGAAATTTTTCTTTCAGCCGATTTATATCGATTATGCAAATTAGGCATATTTTGATAAAGATCACATTTAAGTCTTTTCCTCTGAAACCGCTGAACCAAATTTGGATGGGGTGGTCCCATTTCAAAATTGTGTCCGACAGCTCCGCCCTCCATTCAAGATGGCTGCTGTTACTAAAAATAGAAATTTCTTCAATTGTCCATTGCTGCTTTATTATAAATCTAAATGATCTCAAATTTTTACTGCAGCTATATGGAAATGAGTAGTTTAACATATATTCCGGGTTTTTCTGTGAAATGTTTCTTTCTACCGATTAGGCATATTTTGATAAAAGATCACATTTAAATCTTCTCCTCTGAAACTACTGAGCCAATATCAACCAAACTTTGCTGAAATGATCCTTGGGTGGTCCCCTTCCAAAATTGTGTATGGCATTTCAGACATCTGACTAAGATAGCCGCCACAGCCGAACTTAATTTGACATAGGACCCTATGGGAAATTCCCATAAAAATCTTCTTGTCTGAAACCATTTGCTCAATAAGAACTAAATTTTGATGAAATAATCATTGGATGGTTCTCTTCCAAAAATGTGTTCGACCCTTCGATCAAGATGACCCCCACAGCCGAACTTGGCTTAACATAGGACCCTATGGGAAATTCACATAACAATCTTCTTGTCTGGAACCAAACTTTGATAAAATAGTCATTGGATGGTCCTCTTCTAAAATTGTGTCTGGTGGTCCTGCCCTCTGACCAAGATGGCTGCACAGCTGAACTTAGTTTAACATAGGACCCTATGGGAAATTCACATAAAAACCATCGTCTGGTACCAGTAGCTCAATTAGAACCAAACTTTGATGGAATCGTCATTGGATGGTCCTTTTCCAAAATTGTGTCCGGCAGTCACGCTCTCCCATCAAGATGGCCACCACAGTGCAGTTGCGTTGTTATTGAAAGCAGCTTTGATACAGTTGAGCGATTACAGACTCCAGGAGCCTCTGGTTTCATTAGACAACAAATATTAAAATGAATTTCATAATGCTCATTCACTGTAGTTACATCGGAACGTGAATGCAATGTGGTCTGATGGCATGCCTTTGTCGGCCGAAAAATATTCCAGAAGTCCCGAGTCTCGCGTATCCACTCGATATTCTTTTCAAACCTAAATGTAATGCAGTTTCTAGAATTTCTCCACACGTCTAATCGTTTGCTAACAAATTAAAAATTGTCATACCGTGTCGTGGGGGGGAATAAAATTAAATGCAGCATGCTCAAAATTATTCGACATTGTACTGTTCTATAATCACTCAGTACGACAGTAGGCCTACATCATCAGCTTTGATCCAGGTTTTTATTTTGTTTTCTAGAAATCGTAGTAAACTGACTTTCTTTTACAGGCTGAGTTATGTATTCATCATTGGAAAAGGTAACAAACCCTACGTGTCACTTCCACGTGGTAAAGGTGTCAAACTAAGTATTGCAGAAGAAAGAGACAGAAGGATTGCAGCCAAAACTTAATATGTAAAAAAAAGACTGCATCAAATAAAAAAAAAATGAGGAAAACCTGTTGTTTATTGATCGTGAAAGTATACCAAAAATTCATTAAAAAAAAAATATTTTAGCTCCCAACTTTTACAGGGGCAGAATGTCAACCAGGTTTTGCCAACTTTTCAATTTAGCAGAAAAAGAAAGTCCAGTAATGAATGTTCTCATTGGATGACTTCTACATGTGACCTATGTTTATGGTGTTGTTGGAATAGAATACAATGATTTGATCCCGCAAAAAAAACGTGACTCGTCGCTCATCAACGACAATTTGATTGATTTGTTAGTTGGTACACTAATGTGGGGTCATCATTGTTTTGTTCACTGCCTATATAAATCATGCAAGTGATAGACTAACTCGAGTTTATTTAGCCAAAACTAAAGGTCAGTGGGATATACCGGTCACTTTTCTTCCGTCGTATGTCCATTGTATTTTCTTCTTTCAATCTTTTTTTCTGGAGCAAATGGAACCATAATTCATAATTGGCAGAAATTTTACTTTTGTGAGCCTATAATTTTCATTTCATTTGGAATTTCAACATGGTTGCAAGGTCAATGATGCTTTCCAATTAGCTGAAGTTTCCCTATAAAATTATATTTTGAAACACTGAAGCATTTGAAGGCAAACATGGTTGGAAAGTGCCTTTTGATGACTTCTAACAAAATGTGTATTTGTTTCAATGAGAATACCAAGGTGGCAGTCCCCACAGTATAAAGCTTTAACCTCAGACGATACGAGGAAAAAATTTCAGGTTGCTCAAGTCATGTTAGCTATTCTCATCACTCGCTATCCATCGGTTGTCCTTGTAGTTAACTGTTCACATTGTGATCAACTCCTCTGAAACTGCACCAAATGAGTTTAAATTTGACATGTGGGACGTTTTTTTCAAAAGTTTGCATTTTGCCAAAATCTCTTCTGAAACCATGGAGGCAAGTCGAGCCAAACTTGGCCCTTTTCAAAATTGTTTCCGACATCCTCGCCCTTCATCCAAGATAGGTGCTGCTACTTTGAAGACATTTTTTTTGATTAGCTAAAATTTTCACAGTAACCATAGCATGTTACTTTTTGCCGAATTATTCAAATTCAGGTTTATTTTCACAAATATTTGAAGGTGGGCAGATATGGGGACAAAACAAGGGCCATTCCACCAAACTTTGGTTCACAATGGTTCTGCAGATTCAGGGATGACACTACTTTATAAAATGATGACTTTTTTTTTGTGTCCAATCTGAGGAGATGTTTTATACTGGAAATGAAAAATTTTCTTCATACTGTTTGATTCATGATTGTCATTCTTTTATACAACTTGGGGATTGTAGTGTTGAACGCAACTTTCAACAATATTTCAGTTGTATGGTGGCTGTCTGTTTTATTGGTGGAGAAAAAACGCAGAATTACATCCAGCTGCTGTCAAATTTTATCACGTTGTGTATCGAGTACGTCTAGCCATGAGCGGAATTCAAACTCGCAACTTTAGTGGTGATGGGCAGTGGTTGTAATTCCAAATACTATACAACCACGACAGCCCTTTCACACAAAGTGCATCGGTCATTACAATATATAGCTCACTGTGTACAAACTGACCCGGCAAAAAATGTTTGGACTCGTGCATATCTAATACCGGACTGGAAGAAGGTAAGAATTCTGTTTAGTTATTTGTTTTTTGCATGAACTTGGGGGGAATAAATGCTTTATTAACCATTTCCTGCTGTCGGATGAAACATTTTGGCTATGTCATGTATGTTAATTGAGAAATGAGCGATAATGTGCTGTAAAATGACCAGCTTGACCCCGAATTTCGCTCAGTTTCTCTTTGAATGGAACGAAATGTATTGAAGGAACAATTGATGAATAAAGATGACAAGAATCATCACTGCTTTTAATTATTGATATAAGTAAGCACAGGGCAAAAGAAATGGGTCATGGAAGGACCTGGTTTCGTGAATGATGACTTGGTTTTGTTTCAAAAAAATTTAGGAACAAATGGGAACCAAAGCCTTTATTTTCTCTGGAATAACATTAAAATTATGGCTTTTGTAACCATAATGTCCACTAGATGGATTCAGTTCAAGGTATTTAACTTTCAACAGTGTTTTATTACTTCTTCAAATGGGACGAAGGTTATTTCGCAGTAATAACAATGGTACGGATGATTTTCTCTAGAATGTTTTATTAAGTCGTCGAATTGTGGAAATGTTGTATGCAGTATATAAACAATGGTGGCTTTGGTTCCTGTTTGTTCATAAAAAAATTTGGAACAAAACCGGGCCCTGCCATTTTGACATGACCCATTTCTTTCGCCCCGTGCTTACTTGTATCAATAATTAAAAGCACAAAGTGACGATTCTTGTCATCTATTCATCAATCGTTCCATTCAATGTGAGCAATTCAAAGAGAAACTGAGCGAAATTCGGCGTTGGGGTCAAGTTGATCGTCATTTTGCGGCACATTATCGCTTATTTCTCAATTAATATACGATGACGTAGCCAAAATGTTTCGTATGACAGCAGGAAATGGTTAATAAAGCTTTTATTTCCCCCCAAGTTCATTCAAAAAACAAATAAATAAACAGAATTCTTGCCTTCTTACAGTCCGGTTCCGTTCCGGAATTAGATATGCACGAGTCCAAACATTTTTTGCCGGGTCAGTTTGTACACTAGCTATAGGAATGGATAAATAAAGAAGAGTTCAGTTGTATAATGATTTTGATCAAATGAATACAAAGCCGTTTTCTCTTTAGGCAAACTACAACCACAATAATCGAGTACTGCTTCCATTCTGATGAAATGGTTTTTTCAAAGATCATTAATATTCTGCAAACAAATTTGATTTGAAAATGGCCCATTGATTTTATGCAGCAACATTTAATTGATAAAAGTATGGAAAAGAAATATGAATTCCTCTCCCTTTTAAATTCTGAAAATCCTGTACATGTACAATTGTTTTTCTATATGCCTGTGAGTTAATACATGTACTACAATAATTCAGGTTATGGTGTTTTAACACCAGTTTTATTGGTGGAGAAAACCGGCGACCTGCCGCATAATGTTGTATGGAGTGCACCTCTCCATGAGCCCAATTCGAACTCGCAACATTAGTGGTAATAAGCACTGATTGCATACGACCACGACAACCCCAATACCACAAGGAGCAATGGTCCAACACCTACCTTGGGATAGGGATAGGGATTGGACCATTGCATTAAACAAGTGCTTTGGGAAATGAAAAAAGGGTAACTACTTAAACAAACTACATGTATATAAAAATCAAGTGATCAAATGTAAATCACTGGTTTATTGAAACTTGCATGGATCTGTTCAGTAAACTCTTGGTTCTAACAATTTGATAATTAAGTGATTGTTAATGATGAATGATAATAAATATATATATACTGAGTTCAAAGAGTAATGCTTGTGACCCATACATTCACAATTTAGCATTTAATGCTTTAAATTCTCAATTGTGCTGGAGACCCCATTTGAACAAGGGTAAAACCATTCCTGTGGTGGGGAAATTAGTTTTATTAGCACTATGTGTGTTTTATCACTTCTATTTATAGTGACGTCAGTCATATTGGTTGGTGAGATAACCGAATATAATTATAAATTTTGAAAGTCGACATTCTAGTGAAGATTCCGGACAATTTCAGTTGAAATTCTACAATTCCCTCAAATCAATTTGAACCTTTATTCTGTGCAGCACGGTGGTTTTAGAGCAGATTTTATAAATAAATAACACCCAGACGGACCCTAAATGATTGCGATAACTCATTACCTTGTGGTTCCGATGAGCTAAAAATTAATATTTCTAATTAAGAAATAATTCATGGAAGCCACATGTTTATATTGTTTTTACCACGGGTATGCCTTTATGTCACGAAGTTTTACCCCAGGCGTCGGCGAGGGGTAAAAAGCTGACATAAAGGCCTACCCGTTTAAAAACAATATACATATGGCTTCCATGAATTATTTCGATTCTAATATGTAAAATATCGTTAGAAATTGTCGATGACGTCATAAATTACGATGGGTGTAGGTATATATTATTTTTACCACGGGTTTGGACTCTTAAGCGTTTGAAGGACGTCATATTAGAATAACATGTTTTTCAATGTTAATGTATATATATAGGTATGTTTTGTACTACAAATAAAAAGTTATCCACTGATGGAAATAAATGACGTGATGTCCTGTTCTAGCTAACAAAAGATATAGGCCTATATCATACAATATAAATTCAAATTATTTATTGATAATGATATAAAATCCAGTAAATGGATTATCAAAAACAATACAAACATCACAGCTGAGAAGACAAGCAGGAGTTATCTCCCGTCGTACATAATGTATCTATCACAATATATGTGTGTGGTCATGAGATATCATATATATTAATATGTTCCCTATGCATAAGAGTGTTTGATGGCAGGGGTTCCTGACGCTATTTCTTGGCTGAATTCGGTTGGGATAAAGAAAGGCTGATCGCTGCTTATGCTAGCTGTATCAGACTGGTCCCCTGTATCTGGATTGACGCTATTCTTTTTACATTTCCGAAGTAAAAAGGAAGCAATAGCCACTAAGCCTGATAGTGCTGCTATCGTACCCACAGTTGATCCTATAATTTTCGATTTTCCATCCTGGGTATCTTTGTTCGAGGTATGTTTTGACGTGCTTTGTTTTGTGGTGTTTGGTGTATATGTCTGCCTGTTGGTGTTGCCAAGGATCAATTTGACAGTATTCTGAATCGTAGCACTTTGACCAGTAATATCAGAACTTTTTATATCTTCGGTTTTTGATCTTGGTGTTATGGATGTTTTAACGGGTTTCAAGTTCTCAGATGGTTCCCTTGTCGAAATCGTGGACGCTGTCTCAGATGGTTCCCTTGTCGGAATCGTGGACGCTGTCTCAGATGGTTCCCTTGTCGGAATCGTGGACGCTGTCTCAGATGGTTCCCTTATCGGAATCGTGGACGCTGTATGATTCAATTCATGACCATCATCTACACATACCGAGATCGTTTGAGCCATAGATGATTGACCTGAAATCGAGTGATAATACGATAAGATAATATTTAACTGTCTGTTGTTGGGAAGAGTGTATTGTATCCAGAGGACCTCTTGTCAAACTAGAGGCTCAGTAGGATGAGTCTGTGTCGCTCACATTTCATCCTGTTTGAGAAAATTTATACAGAACCTTCCATATATAGGCGGGACCTCGAAAAGCCGAAATACACCTCAAAATTGTTCAGATGAACTTGCAATGGATAGAAAATGATTAAATTAATCTAAAAAAGTTAATTAGTAGTTTAAAAAAAAATAAGATCTGTGATGAATTTTTTCAAGTTGTTCATCCAAAACGTTTTAAAAACCTGAACACCCGGTCCCGATAACGTAATTAAACAGTCGATAAAAAATAATAATCTTGTAAAATCTAATGGGATTAAGGTTTGTCTAGGTCTAACTTACAACTGAACATGATTTATAATTAATTAAATACTAAATTATTTATTAAACGAGTCAAAGAATCGTTTTCGATAACTTTCTAAGTGCAATCATGGCAGAAGTTCCTTGTGGTTTATGTAACAAACATTGTAATGAGGACACATAGCTCCATTAAGTGTTAAATGAAACTGTGTCCTAGTATACTAATACATTAAGCATGATTGTCAATTGAAGTTATGATGGATACCTAAACTGATATAGATTTTGACGGCGACTTTCTCAATGAGAAATTGCGCCCCTAAGAAAAAAATTAAGATATAATTTCGAATAATTCTATTATTACTTAACTTTTAAGTTTTATTTGTAATATTTTTTAAATGACTGATATTATGTTGATTTGAACATTATAATTTGAAGTGTATGTGTTATGGACCAAAGTTTCTATTTGCTGTCATTTATACATTCAGCATATAAGATGTTTTAACAGTGTGATAAATCCCAGTTGTGTAGGTATAGTGTATCTTATTGAGTTGGACACTACTACCTTCCTCTAGATACACATTAACCCTACTTTAATGTTAATGAGTTCCTTAACATCTGTAATATCTCCGCGCAAGAATTGCCAAATTTATAACAATTTGGATAAGGGTAATAACAAAATTACCGAACTCCGAACAATCTTACAAAGGGAAAGTCAAAACTCATAAGTATATAAACAGACAAAATCAGTCAACAACCGGAAAACTGTGAAAACCGCAATGACCCTGACTTGGTACAGGCATTTCTAATGAAATGGTGGGTTGAATCAGACTTTAAAGCGCCAAACCTCTCCCTTTCATTACGGCTCAAAGTTTCCGGCTGTCACTATAACAGTATTTATAACAATACTTGAACAAAACAGGTAAAACAGTTGTCAGAGAGAAAACAAAAATGATGGATAGTGATGCCCGCTTTTAATTTATACCAAAGTTCACTGTTTGATTAATCATAATTAGGCCTTTGAAGTATCATAATGGAATTAAAAATCTTTTTGATCATCACTTAATAATGAGAAGTGTTTACAATCATGAGATAATATAATAATGTCAATTAACTCTATTTATTTTTAGTAACAATTATGTCTTTGAAGTTTTAAAATAAGACTCTAAGACTCAACTCAAACTGAAATTAAAAAAAATATTCAATACTTTATTTTGGGAAATTTCATCATTCATTTGAAATGTATTCTTGGGTCTTCACGAAAGGGGGGAGGGGGGGAGGGGGGGGGGGGGGTGCCCACCCTCACATTGTTCATAGCCTTGACGTGGCGTGAGGGCTCCACCAATTACTAAGATACAACTCATTTTATCTTGTATTCATGGTGGTCTAATATGAACAAATCATTACTTATTCACAATAGGAATGATAATGCGATCCATCTTTAGCATTTCCCATGTACGCCATCTTGGATATAACGAGTTGCATCTTTCACTTATAAAATGTCATCGTAGTAGATCTTTTATGAAGTCTTTAACTTTTATTTCAACTATATATGAGTCATTTCACCATTTTCTATCCATTGCAAGTTCATTTGAACAATTTTGAGGTGTATTTCGGTATTTTCTAGGTGTATCTCGGCTTTTACAAGTGTATTTCGGCTTTTCGAGTTCCCTATATATATGTGCTTTTTACCAAAATTCGATTTCAGAGGAGAATATTTCTTAGAAATCGACCAACCAGAAACAAGAATTGCCTATGATGGCAAAGTTTGTTAACTGATCGGGACTAAATGAGCAATTTTTATAGCGGACATTCTATAAATACTTCCTTCCAAATTTAGGTTCATTTGGCCAAGCGGTTTCAGAGAAAAAGATGTTTCAGAAATTTACCATTCATAAACAAGAATTGTCAGTGGCCATGTTTGTTAAAGAATCAGTACGGAATGAGCAATCTTTATAGAGATTCCTGCTTCCTATCAACTTTCAGTTCATTTTGTTAAGCGGTTCCAGAGGAAAAGATTAAAATGTGAAAAGTTAACGGACGACAGACGACGGACACCAAGTGATGGCAAAAGCTCACGTTACCTTTGGCAATGAGAGCTAAAAATCAAGCGGAGAGCTCTCAGTTTGTGTTGCAATTGTAAAATAGCGCAAATGGTGCTGTTAAGATTTTGTCAGTGACATTTTCATTGGTTGATCACGAAATCATCTCGACATAAACTCTAATCGAGTTCTGTCGGATTTTAGGGGTGACATATCATATTACAACATCTACTTTTAATCAGATTTCAAATTAATTTATGTACTTAATGTTTAACGCCACTTACGGCGGTAACGTGTGAGGAAGGATAGAAACAAGCGATCTGATGCATGTCACTGACACACTTTATAGCATTAAGAATTTAAGATGTATCGAGTACACCTCACCACGAGTAGAACTCACAATTTTAGTTGTGTTATGTACCGATTGCATATGTAAATTTTATTACAACTCCATGCGATCAAGGTCACGACAACCCCTGTATTCAATAATCAACAATTGTGATAATGTAACTTTATGTTACAGGGACCCACAACCATCCTCCCTCGAAATACCACCAACTCCTATATATACCATTATAAGGGGTTTAGGGCATTTCATGTGATGATTGATACCGAACCGTGTGAACTACGTATCACACACGAGATTAACAGAAATATAGACAGAATTAATAAAAAAAAAATATGTATTTAAGAAATAATTCATGGAAGCCATATGTATATATTGCTTTTACCACGAGTAGGCCTTTATGACACGAAGTTTTACCCCGAGCGTAAGCGAGGGGTAAAAAGCTGACATAAAGGCCTACCCGTGGTAAAAACAATATATACATGGCTTCCATGAATTATTTCGATTCTATTATGTAAAAATTGGTAAAATATCGTTATAAATTGTCGATGACGTCATAAATTTAATCGTCATAGATTAATATTATTTTTACCACGGGTTTAGACTCAAAGCGTTTGAAGTACGTCATATTAGAAACTAGTATTATATAATGTTATTGCAGGTTATGAATATAACGTTATCTACACGAGGGTCGAACTGAATTGTTAAAATAGTATTATCACATATTTATAAGTAATACGTCAATTTTGCCCATACGTAAACACCGGAAGTGCCACACCGATAACAGCCAATGGGCAGATATCGGAGCAAAACTCTGATAACGCGATATCAAGCCTCTCGTGAGCCCCATGACGTCACTTCCGCCTAGATTTCAATTGTCGTTTGAAAAAGGTCGACGTCCAGCGAGGAAAGATTTGTTGGTGTTTCGGAAGCAGAAACCTCAACCGATATCGATCACGCATATCCATAAGTTTGGTGTTTGTGTGGAAAGTTAATTTTGTTATTTTTAATTCAATGTTGAAATACTAGTATGTGATAAATCACAGGCACTTGTTTCATTCCAAAAATATATGCCCCCTCCTCTACCTTACTTCAAGATAAACATCTACTCTTTTCCCCTTCCCCACTTCGCCTCAATATTTTTCGCTTATTTGTGATTCTTTCGCTGTCCCAATTATATCGTTACACTCCCGAGATATTTCTCTTTTCGACTGCTACATTTAAATATACCTACCGGGCCACCCTCAGACGAATTGGACAAGAATAGTCAGCGAACGTGGCTTAGTGAAAATTTAAGTCATTGAAACGGATACATCCACTTCCGGTCCTGTTTAAATTGATTTAGAAAAATAAGAAAAGGTGCTTTAAAAATCAAATGTCAGTAATTTGGAGTTGAACATATTTTTATAATCTGCATTGGAACAATTATCTGTATTTTAAAGGCTTACTTTACATTTGAGATGAGATGATCATGTGGCATTGCTACATATGGCCGGTCTAGAGAATTCCGAATGCATATGAAAAATCCAGCGCAAAGCGGAAGTGGCTGTATCCGTTTCAATGACTTAAATTTTCACTAAGCCACGTTCGCTGACTATTCTTGTCCAATTCGTCTGAGGGGGGCCCGGTAGGTATATTTAAATGTGGCAGTCGAAAAGAGAAATATCTCGGGAGTGTAATGATATAATTGGGTCAGCGAAAGGATCACAAATAAGCGAAAAATATTGAGGCGAAGTGGGGAAGGGAAAAAGAGTAGATGTTTACCTTGAAGTAAGGAAGAGGAGGGGGCATATATTTTTTGAATGAAACAAGTGCCTGTGTGATAAATAGATTAATGCATGCCTTTTTCCATATCAGGGTTGTTATCATCCCTCTAGCCGATATCGGTCTCTCGGGATGATAACAGTCTTGATATGGAAAAAGGGGTGCATTAATCTATAATTATCACATATTTATAAGTAATAACGTCAATTTTGCCCATACATAAACACCGGAAGTGCCACAGCGATATCTGCCATCGGGGCAAAACTCTGATAACACGATATCAAGCCTCTCGTGAGCCCCATGACGTCACTTTCGCCCAACTGTTAATTGTCGTTTGGAAAATGTCGACGTTCAGCGAGGAAAGATTTGTTGGCGTTTCGGAAGCAGAACCCTCAACCGATATCGATCACTCATATCCATACGTTTGGTGTCTGTGTGGGAAGTTAATTTTGTTCTTGTTAATTCAATGTTGAAATATGTGATAAATAGATTAATGCATGCCTTTTTCCATATCAGGACTGTTATCATCCCTCGACCGATATCGATCCTGGGGCTAAAGCCCTCTGCATGGCCGATATCGGTGTCTCGGGATGATAACAGTCTTGATATGGAAAAGGGCATGTATTAATCTATTATTATCACATATTTTATTGAAATAACGCCAAATTTGCATGTGTAATAAAAGCATAATTTGCGGCGTGTTATTTGCCCCCGGGGCAATAACATGTTATCTATCCTCTGGTGAAGGGCAATAACATGTTATCTGCCCTCTTGTGAAGGGCAATAACATGTTATCTGCCCTGGCAAAACATGTGATAAATAGATTAATACATGGCCTTTTTCATATTGCCCTTGTCATCAGCCCTCGACTGATATCGTCCATCGGGGCCGATATCAAGGTCTCGAGCTGATAACAAGGGCAATATGAAAAAAGCCATGTATTAATCTATAAACATTATTCAATGTGGAAAAAGATTAGAGGGGAAAAAAACAACGTGTAATGAATTTAATTTAATATTGTACAATTCACATTATCATCGTTAACGCACTACTGATCACACCCCGACTACTCTTCACACGAGGGTCAACTGAAAGAAATCCTCGTAATAGTGCTGAATTATTCATCGGAGTCTTATTTAAAACGTTTTGATTAGGTCCGACAAACTGTTTTACAGCCAATCAAATCACAGATACAGTCAGTTTTAGAATGAACAGGATTTTCTTTGCAAATTAAAATACGTGTACTTAAAGGATATTAACGGATGGCAATGACCGCGGATTATCGACGTGGACTAGTATACAGACTAATCGGACCGTATCTGTCATAATCTGTTCAATCTGTCTTAACAGGGGGATTTGAGTGATGTTATGTTGTGGAAACTACTAGACACAGATCAGTTACTGAACAAACCCGACATGGCAGTTTTTATATGAATGAACCCACGAGTGATGAGTGGAGAATGTTTGAACGTGATCAGTTGTGGTCATAAAAAGTTACATACCCATACCATTACGATTACAAGTTATAGCAGCATTCCAGTTGTTTATAGGTTGATTGCCACAAGACAACTGTATGCTTGCTTTGAGCACAAACTGAGGCCAGTTGGTCTTGCGTTCCCCAGAGGTTTCGTTGGTATAGTTTTTTAGATATCCATTGATATTTTTCATATCCTTGTGAAGATTATCTTCTTTTCCTTTCATAGACCTTTATATAAATTGTAAAATTTCTCATTAAGCATGCATAAAAGGTTTTGCTCGCACTTGTGTTATTATTGCGAGTTAAATATACTACAAGTCACAGGAGACAAATTATTTTGTTCTGAAGTAGTAAAATGAAGACAAAGAAATGCCAGTTCTAAAATATCAAAAATGTTCATACAAAATAAGAATAAAATATCATGTTCTCAATAATATTGTGTTTATAGCCAGTTATGATACACAACTTTCAAATAATTTAATTATTAAATGTGCTAAATGTTGTTTGGTATACAAATGGACTGGAACAAAGCTAGGTACTAGATACAAATTAAAACCATACACTAATGTGTAATTGAAACCATATCTCTCACTTGCTCCACTTTACTAATATGTCGCCGCTCTCATATGCCGCGACATATAAATAAAGGGGAACAAGTGAGCTATCTGATTTTAATAAGATTGTGTTCGTTCGAGTCGAGATGTACTCGATTACTCTATAAAGATTTACGTAAGGTCTTAGTAAAGATGTACTACGTGTGCAATCGGTGCATATCACCACCAACGCTGTGAGTTCAAATCCCGTTCATGACGAGGTGTACTCGATATAACATTATATAATAAAGTTTGTCAGTGACTTACAGCAGATCAGTGGTGTTCTCCGGCAACTTGGATAACTCCGGTTTCCTCCGCCTATAAAATTGACCGCCACAATATAACTGAACTATTGTTGAAAGTGGCGTTTAAAAACCATAACCCTAACCCTATTTTTTTAAAACAAGGGAGATCCAGGGTTGACGAGAGAGAATCTATAGGACTCGTCTGTACCGACGATGTGTGGTCATGGTAGCTACGATGTTTTCTTTGTCACAAACTAATTTACATAACAATATGGTTTATTATTATTATTATTTCGTGAGTCAACGTTTTAACGAATTCAAAATAGCATTTCACAACTTGATAAAAGGACCCCACATGAAGCTGCATCAGTATGGGTATCAAAGTTTATACCACACGACTCTATCTAAGTTTATACCACACGACTCTATCTAACATTTGCCTTACATGTAACAGAACCGCATCGGTGGCGTACTAATAATGGTTAGCGTGCTCGCCTCGAGTTCGGTAGATCGTGGCTACGAGCCCTGGTCGGGTAAAACCAAAGACATTGGTATTTGTTGCTTCTCCGATAAGCACGCAGCATTAAGGAGAAAGAGCAAAGACTGGTTGGCTCGGAATCAGAATAATGTGTCCGAGTGTCGACATGCGGACTGTTTTTTCAGTGGGCTAACACTATAAAAATCCAACTCAGCGTGTTGGTCTAGTACAAAGCGGACATCATCATCATCTCATTGAAAAATTAACTTGTTCTCGCCATGATATAGCTGAGAAATTGCTGAATTGGCGTTAAACAACAATCACTCACTTACATGTAACAGTCTGAAAACTTACACATTGCATGATATAGTTACATAAAATGTCACTGTATGATGAGTTAAATTATCCTTATCATCATGGGTCCAGCAAATATCCCATTCGCTCGAATTATGTGCCAAGACATCACAGTTGTCAAACATATCCAAAACTCGCATAATAGCTTGTCTTGATGCGTCGCCATCTGTTCTGTCGGTTGTGTCCAACTTCATGTCTGCTGTTACTTGCAGTATGACGCCATCGCAATACGAAAAGTTGATTATAATTACTAAAAATAAAACAATTGGAATATACACACAAGAAATTACAATCAAAGGTTTCGCACTTGGAAGGGTATCAATAACCAGCGTGTCTCAAGATAGTTTTGATATACAATTAAATTACAGTAGCCCTTTTCACAAAAATTCTTACGATAAAAAATTGTAACGTGTAAAACTAAGATTAAAAAGAGTTTCACAAAAATACTTACGATAATCTTAAGTGTAAAAATAGTCCTAATTTTACGTGTAAAACTACCCTGTCATAAGCACAGGTTCATGGGGTCATGACCTACATTATCTCCCCCCCCTTTTTTTTCTTTGCAATTTTTTTTTTCATACACTTCTCAACATAATTTTGGTATCAAATAATCATAAATCTACTATTTCTTTCTCTCTATATTGATTTCTTTACCAATTTGTGCCATTTTACTATCAAGCTATTTTTACGATTTACTATTTATAAAGAAGGTAACTCACTTCATTAATTTGACCTGCATAAATCTAGCGTATCAGTGGGAGAATTCTAATAATATTTTCTATAAATTTTGCTTACCGGTCGGAAAACTGGCATGGATCGATCCTTCTAATGTTAATCTTTATGCAGGTCAAATTAATGAAGTGAGTTACCTTCTTCCTATAATAGTAAATAGTACACATGTCCGGTCTAGAGAATTCCGAATGCATATGAAAAATCCAGCGCAAAGCGGAAGTGGCTGTATCCGTTTCAATGACTTAAATTTTCACTAAGCCACGTTCGCTGACTATTCTTGTCCAATTCGTCCAAGGGGTGCCCGGTAGATATATTTAAATGTGGCAGTCGAAAAGAGAAATATCTCGGGAGTGTAACGATATAATTGGGTCAGCGAAAGGATCACAAATAAGCGAAAAAATATTGAGGCGAAGTGGGAAAGGGGAAAAGAGTAGATGTTTACCTTGAAGTAAGGAAGAGGAGGGGGCATATATTTTTTGAATGAAACAAGTGCCTGTGATCGAAAAGACTACTTGCAAACTTTTCTTCTAAACATCTACTCCGCTTACAAAAGTTTTGTATGAACAGCCGCTACAGGACTGGAAGTTTCTGGATCCATTAATATCGTTTCGATATTGCCTTTATATTAGTAATATAATTTATTAATTTCTTGCAACTTTCATCGAACACTCTGGCAATACATAAACACATCTTAATTTGGGTTACCTCAGAAAAATCAGGATAAATTTTCATCAGTAAAAGAACAAGAGTTTAATTTTATGTGGGATGGGATTAATTGGGAAAGGGGGAGGGGTAAATATTTTGCTGAAACACAACCGATAAAATGAATTGTCCAGCATGGATAATATATATGAATAGGTTTTTTTTCAAACTTCAGATGCACTCCCTTAAAAAAGACTTCTACCAAAAGTGATCACGCGTGGATGATGACGAATAACTCCAAGTAATGACAAATTTTATAGATAATTATAATTTACATGCATAAGAAACTTTCTTTATACGAAAATCATACTCGTCATTTCCGCCATTGAAAAAAACTGTCCTGCCACGATTTAGGGTATCAAATGTCAGTATTTAACGCATTTAATCTCTTCTTTATTATGGAGTTTACATCATGAAAATATCTCATTCCGTTCAAAAGTTATACTTATAAACGGTACTGAAAATACCTGTCCTGGTTATAGATTCTCCCGTTTGTAACACGTGCTACGATTGGCCTTGCGCTTTGTGCTTTGTACTGTAACCAATGAAATTGGACGTAATTGTTGAAAACAGAAGGAAATTTTATTTATAGTATTGGGAATAACCGGACTAAAAACAGACAAAATACATTTACCACGGGAAGTAATAACTTTAGCTGCCGCCGTAAACACTATCCAGACTAAAAACATCGCTGCTGGTCTGATTGTATTAAAATTCCATCGGTCAATTTGTCACAAGTCAGCAAAAATAATCGGTCATAATGTCAGCTTGACCAAAAAATATTCGGGTCATTTTGATTTATTTTCGGTCAATGGCCGATGACCGATGGCAATCTGAAACCCTTTATGTACAGTTTATGTGCAATCATGCTTGTAGTTCCTAAGAAAAGGCGTTAATTCATTATCCTAGTGTCGTAATCAATACTTCGCTAAAAACTAAGTCCTGTGTTGGCGGCCATCTTGGATTTCAGATCCAAATGAAAATTTCAACTTTGCAAAGAGGACCGTCCAATGACCATTCATGTACAGTTTGGGTTCAATCATGTTTGGTGTTTCTAAGAAAAAAGCTTTTATTCATCTTCTCATACACCGTGTCCTCCGTCACATTTGGGGACATGGCTTTGTGAAGGTGGGGGACACGGATTTGAAGCGGCGGTTTCAGGTAAGCTGTTGTGAAATCATAAATTATAGCATTATTACAATTATTTGAAATATATGACTTATTGAGCGGAACACCAGGTTCATTTCGGGAGATGTTGATCCCATTTTACCCACGTTATTCGTCCGGTATATAGGTGAACAGTTCTGCAATGCATGACCAGGGTGGTCAAAATTGAAAATTATCACAAGTCTCCGTCAGATTTTAGCTAATTTAAGGCTCGATGCACATACTTTCAATGACATATGTTATCTAAAAAGTCGTCCGCGTTAAATGCAATCATTATTTCAAACCATGAACGCAATATAAGAAGCATACGATCGAATTGTCTCTCGCGTTAAATTGTGGCGTATGGGGGTAACATATTTGTGACGCCAGAAGATAGGGCTCACATTTAAAAAACAAGGATAATTATGTATAAACCTTTTTTATCAACAACAAAATATCCCATATTTGTAATAAATAATCATTTCAGAGTACATACTTCAGTGAGGGATTGTGTTAAAGAACATTGTGTACTGTAATCGTAATTTTACACTTCAAAAGTAAACAGTATTTTATTTAGACTGAAATCTGTTATTCTGTATGTAGTAGGGCAGTTACCGAAACATAATATATTTTCCCGAGGTACTTTTGTTTTAATATCCGAGGTCGACGGCCAATGGCAACAGAATACTTTGTTGTTCCAGTAACCATGAACACCATTTTGATCCATGAAACATGTGGTGACTTGACATTATGTCAATAATGTTTACTGTACCGCTTGATTAATATCGCCTGTCTTGTGCTAGTCTGTGGACCCGTAACTGACAATGAACAACAATCCATGTATACATCAAATAGACACCACCACTGCCTCATTTTGATTGGTCTCGTTAGTATGGTTATATCAAAAAACGACCGGGACACTTGTTGCTGTAGATACAGAATTCATTTATATTCATTAATCTTGTTTAAGAATGAATGAATGCTCTTTTATCTCAGAAAAAGAATCGATTGATAGAATGACCCATCAATATTAGGCATATCCCATACAAGACTTTATAATATATTAATTTAACAACTATAAATGATAACACATTTTAATATTATTACGTTTACACTGAATTATGTAATAAATTTTGAATTTCAAAATAGTTTCAATTGCTTGGCATTGAAGGTAATTTATATACATTTTCTTAATTCAATTTGTCTAAATTATGCTCAGCTTGTATATTGTGCTCTGTGCAAAACAGTTTGGATTAGATCTACATATTTCTTCAGTATCAAACTCGCATAGTAATTAGTCTGTCGGTCTGTTGTTTTTAGCAGATTTCATTTGTTCCTCAATCCAATATATTTATACATGACATCCCATTTTAATTTTTCAGTCAAAGTCTAAAGGATCACGATTGTTTGGCGCTTGGTTTTTATAAGGTTTCTAAACTATTTTAAATATTGCCATTACATACATCACAATTTAAAATTCTTATGAATGTTGTTCAAATATTGGGTCCAGGGGACGGTAACTAGAAGCTATCTTAGGGCTAAGACATGTATTAAACGGAGAAAAACATGTATAAGTCCTAAGATAGCTTCTAGTTACCGGCCCAAGATCTGAACATGAGTTCACAGAGAGCAATTTATTCCAGATGTGACTCAATATTCATTCATTAGATTAAACGTATTTTCTTGTTAACTATATAACATTTGGATCGGACACAAGTTATTCCAACTTACAAAGGTCCTCTCCACATATTTACATACAATTTTATATTCCATGCACCAGCAAGTAATAATGTATAAATAACAATTACATTTTATAACAACATTGAGAGAAAAAAAGAAAAAAAGATTTTTGAAATTATATAATATATTGAGTTATAACAGTACAGAATTGTCATATTCGTGGGGGTAAATCAACAATGGAGAAAATGTTCACAAAAGAAAATAGTAATAAATTCAATATATGAAGTGTGATCACTGTGGGGTAAAACGTTTCGTTTGTTTGATGTACAACTGCACTGATTTGAATATTTGTGCATTTTGTTCCTCAGATAAGCTATCATCGCCAAATAGTAAAGTTTCAATAAGTAAACTGTCAAGAAATTGCAGATTATTTGTCAACTGTTCACGAGCTTCAACATATAAACAACACTCTAGAAAAAAGTGAATCCCATCCTCTATTACCCATCCACAGACACAACCTGGGCCATTAATTAAATTTACCCTAAAAAGGTCGGCATTCAAGTTACTAGATCTATGTTTTAGTCTAGTGTGTAGGACATTTAACACTCTACAAACATATGAATAGTATCTAGATGGTTTCAATAAATTTGTTAGTGACTTTTTAAAAATAATAACTGTCGGGGCACTTCTTATCTCTGGTGTCAAATTGTTCCAAAGTTTGATCGAAGAAGGAAAAAATGAGTTGCGATACAATTGTAACCTAGTAAATGGGTTACTATAATCTGTTTGATTACGCAAATTGTAGGCATTTTCGTTTCGCTCAAGGGGTAATAGACAGTCGCATAAATACGAAGGTGCATTGTTATTTCGAATTTTGTAAAACATATTTAATTTTCTTCTTCTTCGACGAGAGTGAAGTGGTTCCCATCCAGTTTCGAAATAAAGCGATTCCAAACTCGAAAATTTGGGTAATCCAGTTATAATTCTGGCAGCTTCATGCTGAATTTGTTCAATTTTATTATATTCTTGCTGAGTACACCCATCCCATAATTCACAAGCATATTCTAAAAGGGGCAAAATATATGTAAAATAAATTGCTTCCAGGTTGTGTCTGCTTAAAGAAAATTTAAATTTTCGTAACATTGATAGTTGACTAGACGTGCTTTTTAGTATATTTTCAATATGACAATGCCATTTACAATTGTGGGAAAAGGTGACACCTAAATGTTTGTGGTTTTCTCATTCTCATTATTGAAGACAATACAAGGCTTATTGGCTGTTTGGTTAGTAAAAAAAAAATAATACATTCTGTTTTCCTTGGGTTAAAGTCAACGAGCCATTCTTTTGACCAGATATAAATTTTAAATAAGTCTGAATTAACTATAACTTCAATTTCATTTATATTAATAGAAGAATATAATAATGATGTATCATCAGCAAACAGCCTTGAGAAGCTTTGAGTATTGTCTGCAATATCATTAATATACAACAGAAATAACAAGGGGCCTAAGACAGACCCTTCAGGAACACCACCTTTTAAATTCCCCTTTTCAGACAGACAATTCCGTAGGATAACTCTCTGATACCTATTACTTATATAGTTCTCAAGCCAACGTAAAAGGTTTTCAGTAATTCCATAACCTTCGATTTTTTTAATAAGGCATTTATGCCAGACACGGTCAAATGCCTTGGATATGTCACAAAACACTGAACAAATTATTTCATGATTTTCCAAAGCCAAACAAATATTATGGTAAATTTCTATTAATTGATGCACTGTGGAATGTTTATGCATAAAACCTGACAGATATTTATAAATTAAGGAATTGTCTATCAGAAAATTATAAATATATTAAAAAAATCACACGTTCAAACACTTTACCAACACAACTTAACAAGGAAATTGGTCTATAATTTGTAGGATTTGATTTGATACCCTTTTTAAACAAAGCAATAATTATAGCAGATTTCCACATATCTGGGAATCTACCAGTTTGTAGAGAACAGTTAAAAATAATCTCAAGGGGCTTACAGACAGTAGATGCTGTATGTTTTAACATATTATGACTAATTTTGTCATTACCAACTGCTTTTCCTAATTTTAAATTCAGAAGAACATCCTTGATTTCATCAATTGTTATATTGAACACATCAAGCTCACGTCCTGTACGCGTATCAAAAACTGGTGTCGGTAGATCAGAATCAATAATTTCAGAGATTGAACAAAAGAACGTGTTTAGAAGATTAGCTTTATCTTCGTCATTTACAACAAACTCACCAGTAGTCTCGTTATGTAAAGGTGGTAGAGGTGATGAGGTTGATTAACCCACTCATTGTTTAACAAGACTCCAATATGACTTAGGGTTTGACTTCCACATTTATGAAGAACTGTTCTCTAGCATACTTAACCATATTGTTCACTTTATTTATTTGTGCCCGATATTTACCCAGAAGAGAAAATGAATACTTACGCTTAAGTTGTTTATGGAGACGGTTCCGAGGACGCATGGATTTTCGTATTGATGAATTAAACCAAGGTTTATCATTAGGCCTGATAGTTACAGTTTTCACAGGAATGTATTTATTTGCAAGTTCAATATATTTATTAGAAAATTTAGAACTCATTTCATCAATGTCATTTAATGATGATAAATGGCTATTCCAGTCAAATTGGTCAATTTCAGAATTAAGACCATCATAATTTCCATGTTTATACAGCCATGCATCTCTTTTATAATTAGTCTGAAGGTCATAGGGGATTGGGAAAAAGGCAATTGTGGCATCATGGTCACTTTTAATTCTATCTACTTGTATAACATCAGAAAACGTAGTTTCTAGTTCATCTGAGAAGAGTATAGGGTCCAATAAGGCACCTAATCTTGTAGGTTCACGAATACAATCTGTGAGATTAAAAATATTTATAATTTGGTTTAAGCGATGGTCATTTTCTATCAATAAATTTACATTTAAATCACCAGTTATAATAATACGAGGAGACGACTCGAATGCCCTTTCAATTGAAATGTGAAAGTTTTCCCAGAAGTTATTTACTGCACCAGGGGACCTATAAACAGCACATACAAGAGTTTTAAATCTAGGGAAGATTACTTCTAACCAAATTAGCTCTCCCCCATTAAATTCTAAATAATTGCGTCTTAATACGTGCAAGTAATCTGCAGTGTAAACCAAGACTCCTCCACCAAAGCAGTTTCTGTCGTTCCTAAAAGGCTCATGATATCCTGGTAGTTTAATATCCGTTGTCAGAATATTTTCATCTAAATGACTTTCAGTAACACAAATTATTGACGAGTCATTACTTATGGTTTGTAAATGATCAAGTTTATGCCTAATACTTCTAGAGTTCACAATGAAAAACACTGACTTCACCTACCTTAGTTTCTGGTTCAGGATTTTCAGCTACATCATTGCCCAAATGCAATTCATTCATTGATGATAAACCAGGCATTATAAGACTTTAAGCAGCTTCTATTATATGTCATGTAGATTCTAAGCAAATCTATATGTACACTTGGTCCCTGAAGTTGAGCATAACTGTGGACATCAATCATATTTAAATGTTTTGAGAATCTAAATGTCATACTTTTAATAACTATTAGCTAGGTTTACTTGTTTTTTTCTATGTGTTGCAGACAAAATGGACAGCTCATTTGTTGATCATGAGGAAGAAGTTCCCACAATGAATACATACAGCTGTAACAGTTGTGGAAAAACTTACAAAACATACAAAACACTAGCCAATCTAAAAAGACATTTAGATGATACTCGTTCCGACAAATTGTTCCAGTGTGATAAATAAGGTCAAAATGAGATTAAATATAATGGTCACGTGCCTTCGTGCCCTGAATTGTGGTTTTTATTACACGAGGGCTGTTTTGTCTTTCATGAAAAAGGGTAAAATACATAATTATCCTTGTTTTTAAAATGTGAGCCCTATCCCCTGGCGTTACAAATATTTTACCCCCATACGCCACAATTTAACGCGAGAGACAATTCGATCGTATGCTTCTTATATTGCGTTGATGGTTTGAAATAATGATTGCCTTTAACGCGAACGACTTTTTAGATAACATATGTCATTGAAAATATGTGCATCGAGCCTTAAATTAGCTAAAATCTGACGGAGACTTGTGATAATATTTAATTTTGACCACCCTCGTCATACACTGCAGAACTGTTCACCTATATACCGGACGAATAACGTGGGTAAAATGGGATCAACATCTCCCGAAATGAACCTGGTGTTTCGCTCAATAAGTCATATATTTTAGATAATTATAATAATGCTATAATTTATGATTTCACACCAGCTTACCTGAAACCGCCGTTAGTTCAAATCCGTGCCCCCCACCTTCACAAAGCCATGTCCCCAAATGTGACGGGGGACACGGTGTCATAGAGTCTTATGTTACAGACTGTCGTGGTGGCCATATTAGTTTTTTGATCGGCAATAAACGCTAAAAACTAGTATATGACCATCTAATGAACATTTCTATTATGTCATAATCAAATTTTCCTAGTGGCTTCTGGAAAGAATATTTTTTAAAACAGCCAATCAGGACAATTATGGCCATGGCAGCCATGTTAAATTTCCGATCAGCACCAAAGACTTAAAGTTTGTAAAAGAACACCAATTGTTCTCTATAGTGACACACACTGTGCCCAGTGAATACTCCAATTGTGCTTCCTTTCGCATTTTCGAACCGGTGCTACCACAGGGACATCGTCGGTAACCCATGGTTGATTTCCTTTATTCCTTCGGAGAGGCTTGTCATGGGTTCGTAGCCACCAGAGGTTATAGAAAAAAATTCATGTGACAAGAGAGGATTGATGGAGATGAATCCGACACTTTAGAAAAATTAAATATTTGTATTCATTTTTATTCATTTTCAAATTTATTTTGCATCTAATTTGAAGAAGAAAAAAATACAAAACCGTCATTGAATTTGTTTTAATCTGCCGCTGAATTAGTCAATTACAGGCGCGGATCCAGGCGAGGGCTCATCGGCACGCCCCCCTCCCCCCCCCCCCCCCCCACTCCCAAAAGAAAAAGAAAAAAAGGATTGGCGTGACTGGACTGACAATCGCTTGATGTTAAATACGTGATATTATTTAACACTTTGTTCTTTCGACTCATCTCTCCATTGCAATGAATATTCTTACATGTCTTTGTTGCCTCGGTCGGATCATGTAAAAACCGGCATCGGCGTTAAGTTGTGAATATTTTTCACCTGTTCTTTTCCATTCTGTTTGAGACATGTCCATTTCCCCCTTCCTAATACTATTTCAAACATTCTCTTTTGAGCGAAGGGATATAGGGTAATGTGCATTGAACAAAATCACACATATTTTCCTGGAACAAGCAAAAGCCTTTGATTGCTGTTCTTCATATTGAAGTCGTAACAAGGCCTTACGTCATGAGTAAAATATCATACTTCATTGTGCGTACCTACGATGTGAAGCATCATACCGCACAAGGTACAATTTTAATCAATTTCGGTTCAGAAAAGAGGTCCTATATTTTGTAATTCCCAGGAGCTTCCTGGAAGCTTCGCTCCCACCCTCCGGTCCCCCCCCCCCCCCCCCACCAGGCGCTGCCCTGAACCCGCTGGGGACCTAGACCCCTCGCCAAGAAGTGCGTTCCCCCTAACGTAAAATCCTGGATCCGCGCCTGAATTATAATATAATCAATCTGATCAACAAAAGCAAAATGGTGATTTAAGTATATACGACAAGTACCATCATTTTGTTTAATATGTTATGTGACTAAATAAACAACGCCGATTTAACAGAATATTAAAAAATATAAAAACATCTGTTTACAAAATCTGGTTATTTTTTTCTTTCTTTCTTTCTTAAGTTTTTTTTCAGAAAACGTTTGTACTGAAGACCAAGCTAGGGATCGAATCTTAAATATAAATTAGCTCATTTTTGTTGTTGAGATTTTGGAAATGAGCATTTTTTCACAACAATATTCTCACACGGTACAGACATTCCATTTTATGGCGATCACCCTTCTACTTTTCGGAAGGTAATTAAAAATATCTTTAGATCTTTCGTTTCCTCATGCTTCTTATTCATTCATTCTTTCACAAGTCATGATCAATTTAGAATCAAATATTTTTCAAATAAATTTTTGTTATCGAAATGTTGTTCTTTTTTAATTTAGAAAATACTTACAGAACAAGCAAAAATAAATAAACCTCATTTTGAAAACAAATCACATTTTTCTAATTATTTCCACAAATATTTAGAATGATCTATCATCTATCTAGGTTTTATGATCAATTAATTGATTTGTTTTTTTTTGGCCGAAATCAACATGGAATTTTGCCAGATAAGATAAGCTTATAGATATTCTGTGATTTGATTTTTTAAAAAAAGTTCGAAAGTCAATAGTAGTGACCTAATACGACAAGGAAGTATACATACACATATTAGATAGTAGTTAGACAAGAGATTGGCCAACGGAAAATCAAAGTGTGACGCATTCGATGGTAGTTATCCATGAGATTGGCCAACGCAAAATTCAAAGGATTATAAAATCTATATTTGGTAAAGGAATCACATGGATACCACATGGGCAGACACTGGAAGTTTATGGCCTGTTTTTTTTTATTCTCAAACTTGTTTATGGTTGAAAACAACCTGAAACATGTTTAAATCATGAACCATAAACATGTTATATTGCCAAAGTGAAGTTACAGTTCATGTTTATGAATAGAAAACACAATAATATGACACTATTATGAATACTGAATAATCTCATTTCTAAGAGTTAGACAATTATTAATGTAAGAGCAAGTTACTCTTAATACTTTTAATGAATTACTATTCATACAAAATTTGAGCATTTGATTCTCAGATAAATGATTTTTTTTGTAGTATACTCAAAATATTACATTGAAAACTTCTCCTGTAATTGGAATATTTTTCACATTCAAACAATAAATGATTTTCATCTTCTACGTCACCAGTTTTACATATAGTACATATTCTATCACTGGTGTGTAAACCTAAGTGCCCCCCCCCCCTTTTCAATGGCAAGATTGTGTGCACTTAACCTTATTTTACATAAAATTGACCTCTCTGTTTTGTTTCTGAGGATATCCACATAAGCACTACGGCGGTTAAAATCATAAAAATTTTGGTAAAATTTTAGTTTGGTTGAACTATAAATTTTAGAGGATTGCTCCTGAGTACATTGATCAATCAACCTTTGTTCTATATTTGGTAGGAGTGCTTTAATTGAAAAATTGCTTTCCGCTATATAAGAAAATCCTAGACTATTAAAGATGGAGTACAGTTTTTTTGCCCATGGGTTAAAGTTTTTAGTAGCTTGAAAAATTTTAAATCCTAAGGTATTTTCAGATGTCAAAAGATGTTCCCAAAATTTTATACAAGAAAATGAGATTTTTGCCCATAAAGGTAATCTTCCTAGTTCTGCTCGGCATGCAACATTTGATGCTTTGCAGTGAATCCCTAAAAATCCTTTAATGAATTTCATGTGGAATTTTTCCACAATAGAACTATCTCCGGGATCAAGGTAAACTCCCCAAACTTCACTACAATATAATGGGATTGGGGTAACTAGGGAATCAAAAAGTTTCTCTATTGTTTTCTTTATTTTAAAGTATGCTGTTCTGGCTTTTTTCCATAAGTAAAGATACAGCTACATTAAAGTTGCCATTACACTTTAACATTACCCCCAAGTAATAATATTTTGACACTGTTTGTATGATATTATTGTTATAACTAAACTCATTCACATGTGTTTTTCCATTTGAATTAAAAATTAAAACTTTCGATTTTTCTACATTTACTTGTAGTTTCCAATTAGAACAATATATACCCAGAATATTTAGACTGGATTGTAAACCAGATTTACTTTCTGATAATAACACAATATCATCAGCATACAATAAACAATTTACAGAAAGGTCACCAACTCTAACTGGATCACAATTACCTGTCACTAAGTCTTTGACAATATCATCAATACAATTTTTAAAAAGAGTGGGCTAATAACACCCATTGTTTGACTCCACATTCTGAAGTAAATGCCGCACTAAGACCGTTTGAAAATTGTATTCTGGTAGTAGTATTTGCATACATGGATAATATAATATTAAATGGGGTTTTTTTGGCATACGAGATTTCAAAAGTTTATAGAATAAGCCAACTCTCCAGATAGTGTCAAAAGTTTTACGCAAGTCAATGAATGCAGCAAATACTTTCTTCTTTTTTATTTTATATTGGTCTATTATAGTTTTTAAGGAAAATAAATGGTCTGCAGTTCTGTTTTTCGCCTTTAATCCAATTTGATTTTCACTTATTAAAGACATATTATTAATAAACTTCAGTAATCTTGAATGAATGACTCTATTAAAAAGCTTTCCTAAGTTAGATGTAATAGAAATACCCATGTAGTTGCTAGGTTCAAGTTTACTACCTGATTTGTGTAAAAGAACTAAATAGATAAAAAACGCAATGGTTGAAGAACAATATATAAGAGAAATTTTCTAGTTCATTGATTATTTGTTAACAAAGTAAAATTAATTCTTCATTAACAAATAAAACAATTCAACTTTTAAACACACAAACAAAACTAAAACAACACAAAAAACAACAAATAAAATAATTTAATTCTTTATAAACAAATATAACAATGCAGAATGTCAATAAACAACTTGAAAATGGGTCTATAATACACAGATGTTCCTATTACAAACATATACTGGTAATTAACAAGGTTCAAACATATTCAACCGTGCTTCGATCCCGGTTAAGATGTTCTTTAACCATTTAACCGCATGGTTAAAACCACACCGTAAAAAAACACTCAACCATAAAAAAGTTTAAAACCAGGTTAATGGTTAAGAATTAAAAAACAGGCCTTATAATTCCTGTTTACCTACTATTTTTTTTCTTATTAACTTGTTTGAAATTACTATTAGATGATAAATAAATATGCAATGTAAGTCAATTGTCGGAAAATCTCAAATTCATTTGTTAAAGACAGAAAAAACAAGGGGGCCCGGGTGACTCAATGAGTTAGGTCGTTGGATCTAACAACTCATACAAGCCTATCACCAATACGGCGTGCGTTCGCGCCCAGCTTTGTAAATTACAAAAAAGGTGCACTCGACTTGCAGGCGCAAGTGATAAAGTTTACCAGTTGCTTGCCCAGGGTCGGTGGTTCTCTCCGGGTATTCCGGCTTCCTCCACCACTAAAACTGGTCGCCATGATATAGCTGAAATATTGCTGAAAGTGGTGTTAAACACCAAAATTCAAATTCAAATTCAGAAAAAAAGATTATTTGACGAGCCTTTCTGGCTTGTTAAGCAGTGAGTTAGTTATCTATACCGACAATGTACCTATGTCTTTCTAGTGCAATGACAAAGCCGAAAATGTACGTATTTTATCCATATACTAGTATTTGAAACATATCTTAGCAAATTAAGTTAGCATTCTTCAGAGGCGTAGGAGCAGAAGGATGCCCCTACTTTTTTTTTGGGCAAAACTATTTTTAAAACACTGAATTTTTAGCATGGAAGCAATAAATATCTGGTTGATCAGCGTATGTTGAAGCCAAAATGACATTTTTTGTTTGCTTGACGGTTTTGAAAGCTTGTCCCCATTTTCCGGTCCACATAATACCTACATTGCAATGTCCACGTTTAATGTTGACAAAGATTGATCGATTGATTATTACTTAACGTTCAATGAGCAGTATTTCAGCTATGGACGAGAACAAGTTCAATAGCCTATAACAACTACATAGTAATAAGGGAAGGTATGCACCAATCGGGTAAACGACTATTGATTGCAACAGAAAAAGTATGGAGAGGTGGGCAGGGACGACAAATTTGTAGCGGTTACAATGCGTCCATTCTTTTTCGAAATCTACAAAGGGAGCGCGGCACTCTCAAAACACTTTACCCAATATGGTATGATCCACAGTTAGATTTTCAGTATTATAACCTGACAACTCAAAAATCGAGAGGTTTTCTCCTATCCGCCGCGCGAGGACGAACTGAGCAGCTCTGCGGAATGAGCCGTGGCCATCACTAGTGCCCAGAAAAGTTTGAAGATACTATTGCGGTAATCAGAAGCCGTAAATTAAAGGACAGACAAAAAGGGCAAAAAGACAAACAATGGGGTTCACAAAACACACAGTTACACAAAAAGCTAAAGAATAAGCAACATGAACCCTACTAAAAACGGGACAAATACAAAATGTATATATGTAAAAACAAATGGCCAGCATGCATGAACTTTCCATTCACAATTCTAAAACACGATTCTATGATAGGTTCTTTAGGCAGGCATTAGAACCCGTGACATGGTCCTGACTCTTAACTCTTTCATATGCCATATATTTAGTGTTATTGCCACAAACTTTATTATTAAGAGCTAGTATACGTTTAGTTTGTGGATAAAGGTCATGGGGGTAGATATTTGTGTGAAAACGTTATCGCTTTGATTGATTTCAATGTTCTTGGTCACAAAAAAATCCTTCAAATATATGATTTTAATTGATTGACTAATTGATTGTTTAACGTGAAGTGAGAGGTTTGTCAACAATTTTCTCGACAAGAACAAGTTTATTTACAAACAATGAATCATGAAGGTAAAAAGTGTATCTGGGACAGGCGGACCTATGGAGGGGAGGGGTTAGATTGCTACAAGAAAACGACGATAACGGTAGGCTCGGGAAATGTTGCCATGCTATGGACCGACAACTACCACTGCTCGTTAGAGACCTACAATTTAACTTTTTTGGGAGAGAGGAGCGAGCCAGAACATTTATTTTGCACAAAACAAAAATCAGGTACTTGACATGAAACAAAATTAAATAGGCAAAATTTCTTGTTGTAAAGTACAGGGTCAGATTATTTATTTTCTGCATCCAAAATAAATATACGGATATATGTTGGAGTCGTTTCGCATTTCAACATATTATTTCTGCAAACCAATGAATGACTTACTTCCCTTTCCAGGAAATATGGCTAGTGATAACGCCATTGGTAAGGGATTAAAGATGTAGACCTTTTACATACACATGAAATACACAAAGACTTTGTAATTTTCAAATAAATGTTTATGCAAGCAGGTGGAACTAACACTCACCCGAATCAATGTTTAACACGGACTGTAAAGGATAAACTTCTCAATGGAAATGTTTTTTTTATTCGACATGATTGGTCATGCAGTTTCTTTCTGAAATGGACAACTTTGTACAAATGAACAGCATATAGTATATATGTTTACCCTTCATCACAATTAAATTTAAGAAAAATGAATTCCAACTTTGCTAATTATCCTGGAACACTGTCAGATCTATGATTTGTTAGAAAGTACCCAGCAGTTGTACATTTCTGGAAACAAAAGTCAAGAACAATGATTACAAGCTGTGAACTCTAACTTTGGTAAATATCCTGGAATCAGGAATGCTCTCAGACCTTTTATTATTATAATATGGGGAGGGGGGGGGGGGGGGGGCATTTCTGAAACAAGGACGATAGCAGTGACAATGAACAATTAGATTTCAAATTATTAGAATTTCAACTTTGGTAAATATCCTGGAAAAGTACCTAGCAACCATACATTTTTGGAATCAGAACAGCAACAGTTGTGACATAAAACAATTTGATTAAATTAAAATTGAATTCCAACTTTGGTAAATATTCTGAGAGACTTTCAGGCCTATTTTTGTTTGAAAAGTACCTAGTAACCATATATTTTTGGTACCAAAACAACAATAGCTGTGATTTGGAACAATTAGATGTCAAAATATTGAAATTCCAATTTTGAAAAAATTCAATTGCAGACTCTGGAACCTATTATTTGTTGCAATTGTAGTAATATTCTCACACATCATATGCTAAGTGGTTCTTTTATTATCAATCATTGATAGTGTATCTAGGGTCAATAATACAACTGTTCGTCTATGCATTTTAGACTGGCACAAATGATAACACTAAAGTCTATGGAGGTCCAGACCCAAAGATTACCATAGACTGCAATGGAAAAAATAGAGAAAAAAATAACCTGCAATATTATTGTGATAGTGTGATTCAAGTGTGCACAAATTTAGGCCCAATGTTCTATAGTTTCTGAGCCTGGGGTCCAAAAAGTTTTGACTAACATAGACTGCAATGGAAAACATTTAAAAATATATCGTGTGAAATTTTATTTTAATAGGCAGATTCAAGTTTGAACAAAATTATGCCAAGGGTCCATGAGCCCTATTGTTCCAAAGTTTGAAATGGGCCTATACAAGATGTTAATAGATGTTACTGTTAGTGTAATTACTTTGTGTCTATTGTCTGTAAACGTTTCACATATCAAGCTTTTTCCTCACAAACTTATGAACCAAATGGAATCTAACTTGAAACAAGTGCTACTTGGGTGGTGCTCAACATTCTATATTAATTGGGTTCCATTCCGAAATTCCAACATAACTGCTGAGTCAATTGTGTTCTCTGATTGGCTAAAATTTCAAATTTAATTTATTTTTCTCAGATACCACATGTATGTGAATACTAATAGAAATGTTACACGGTAGGAATGTTCCTCACATAACCCTGTACAAAACATGTTTTATTTGTCCATCAAAAACCAAAGATTGATGATTTGAAATTATATATATGGATTAAGAAATAACAATTAAGAAAGAAGTTATCAGGATTAAGAATGAAGAATTTAGAAATATTTATGATGAATTTAGAATAAAAAAAATATAATTACAAATAAAAAATTGAGAATTAGGAATAAAGCACTACAAAATTTGACTCCAATGGCTTTTCATATAACTATTTCATTGACTGATATTTCAGACAAAGACTTTACTAAGACAATGAAAATGGCAATAGCTTTGGCTTGTATCAGAAATAAACCTGAGGATAAGACAGCTGGTGAATACACAGAACAATTGTGTCAAAATTACCTCAAGAAGCAACTTGTATGTCAGGAGAATTTAAAATCTGCTGAAAATGAAATTCTTCGACTCAGACAACAACTGGTGGTGCAGTCAACACATGGACCGAACATTTCAGAACCATCATTTAATTTAGGTTAGGCCAAATAAAAAAAAAGGTGGTTCTAGGTTTTTACAATCAGTGGTGAATTGAGTTTAATCAGTGATGCATAGCGACAAGGTTTAAAATATACTACCATTATCTCAATTGATTCTAATGCATTACACAAAAAATTCCTTTGAATGAGTTATTAAATTAGACTAAATTGGAGGTAAACTTCAATTCAGTAAAATGTATTTGACTTGGTTACTGCATACATGTCATAGTTAAGACTTGACGTTATATGCTAACTTCCAGAGTGAAACATAAACATTCAGCATTTTCTACTACCTTTGTGCTCAAAAGTTAATAAAATCTCTTTAAAACTAGTTTTTAAGGTAAGCAATGTTCTTATAGTTATATTCTATTATATTGTATTTATTAACATAATGGATTTTAAAAACTGAATATGGCACCTAAATTAATGCTATTTAAATAGAACCATTGGCTACAAGATGTAGATTGTGAATTTACTTGAAACTTTAACCAATAAAATTCTATAATACACAAAAAGTGAATAAGTATGAATGATATTGCCTCATAAGATTTCAGATCTATTATTCTTTTCTTAGTGTAATGGTTAGTGTGCTCACCTCAAGTACGGTAGGTCGTGGGTTCAAACCCCTATTCAGTCAAACCAAGACTATAAAATTGGTATTTGTTGCTTCTCTGCTAAGCATGCAGCATTAAGGAGAAAGAACAAAGACTGGTTGGCTAGGAATCAGGATAATGTGTCCCAGTGGGGCAATATGTTTATCCTCCGACTGTTGTTTCAGTGAGCTAGCTCTCTAACGCGTGTTGGTCTAGTACAATGTTTATCCTCCGACTGTTGTTTCAGTGAGCTAGCTCTCTAATGCGTGTTGGTCTAGTACAATGTTTATCCTCCGACTGTTGTTTCAGTGAGCTAGCTCTCTAACGCGTGTTGGTCTAGTACAATGTTTATCCTCCGACTGTTGTTTCAGTGAGCTAGCTCTCTAACGCGTGTTGGTCTAGTACAATGTTTATCCTCCGACTGTTGTTTCAGTGAGCTAGCTCTCTAATGCGTGTTGGTCTAGTACAATGTTTATCCTCCGACTGTTGTTTCAGTGAGCTAACTCTCTAACGCGTGTTGGTCTAGTACAATGTTTATCCTCCGACTGTTGTTTCAGTGAGCTAGCTCTCTAACGCGTGTTGGTCTAGTACAATGTTTATCCTCCGACTGTTGTTTCAGTGAGCTAGCTCTCTAATGCGTGTTGGTCTAGTACAATGTTTATCCTCCGACTGTTGTTTCAGTGAGCTAGCTCTCTAACGCGTGTTGGTCTAGTACAATGTTTATCCTCCGACTGTTGTTTCAGTGAGCTAGCTCTCTAACGCGTGTTGGTCTAGTACAATGTTTATCCTCCGACTGTTGTTTCAGTGAGCTAGCTCTCTAACGCATGTTGGTCTAGTACAATGTTTATCCTCCGACTGTTGTTTCAGTGAGCTAGCTCTCTAACGCGTGTTGGTCTAGTACAAATTGGACCTCATCATCATCTGATTGAAAATTAACTTGTTCTCGCCATGATATAGCTGAAAAATTGCTGAGTTGGCATTAAACAACAATCACTCACTCACTCACTTACATTTCTGAGCATTTATTCTGAAAATATTTATACATAATGTCTATATACAAAATCACAGACCTGGTTTCAAGACATTTTTGTACATTTATTTTAAAGGGAGATAATTTTTTGATTTAAAAGGGAGATAATTTCACAATATACACATTGGTATTGTAATTGTGTGGATTTCCATTCCAGTTGAAGAGCAATCCTACCTTACATCAGCTTCATCAGGAGTAAATTTTCAAACAACAGCACAGACGTCTCTGGCAGATAGCAGCCATTTAATTCAACACACTGTCTTTTTACAGAGTATATTAAATCTACAAACAGTTACAAAAACTCATCAATTAACAACAGTCACATATGCTACAATCAAGAACAGTTTAACCATGATCAAGAATTATATTGATAATGATGCAAATTTTCCAATATCATCCATCCAGAAAAACGTGCATGTATTTATGACGATTTTGGATTCCGAGAGGATTGTGGATTTGGTACAAGTTGTGGATGGTGTATTAGACATAGTCACATCTATATTAAATATATTAGCAACAAAAGAACATCAAACTGTGGTAAGTTAACTTTATCTACATGTAAATCTATATTGGAGCAATTTCGAAACTAAATATTATTTAAGTAAAATTCTACATACCGTAATTGATTCTTATTTAAAATCGAGTAAGCAATATTTCTTGACAAGAATAAATTTACAAAAAAAAACATGTAGGTAAAAAGATGACGGTGAGATAGGCCTATGGCCATTTGTTTTAATAGTCTCAAGGAAAAAGGAATATGCTGGATAGGGTCGGAAACATTTGTCCTGCTACAGATCACCAATGACCACTTCTAATAAACTATTGATAATTAGGAGCTGCTGCAAGTTGTCTTTTTTTGTGTGCAAGGAATGTAGCATTCTCAATACACAAGGTACACATGTACTTCCTGTACTGAGGGAGAGTTGTGTTTTTGATTTGCCTGCACAACTAGTGATTGTAACTAGATCCTATTTTTATACCTCTGGTTTTACATACATCAGTTGATATCTTTTCCTGTTTAGAGCACAACATATAAATTAAATGGTTGATGAAAAATAACTTTGTAACCTTTCAGCATTTTTTAATAAAACGATTACATAATTGATAATTGATTTAATGTTTTTCCGATTATAATGATAATTGATTCTAATTTTTTAATGATTTCCCAACATGTAATATTTTTTTTTTGTATTTATAGGAACAAACAGAATGTTTGCTGGCACTTGTGACATCTTTCTGCCATGTCAAATTATTTGAAAAAATTGTGAAAATGACCTTGACCGTGATTGAAAATTTTTCTAACCATCTGAGAAATGTTAAAGAAAGGAAGGATATAATCGACATCATTAAATACTGGAATTTATATTCTATTTTTAGAATTTTAGAGAATATTATTTACAAACACAGACATCATACCTCGATGGCATCCTCAGATTTTGTCAACATGATAAACGAAAAGTTGGATAAGATTTTGCTACACTTAACTGACCCATTTCCACTATTTGCACATGCTGTGTGGAAACTTCAGGGAATATTAAATCAGTTTGTTTCAATAAAACAATAAAATAGATATGTAAGAGTATCATTCACCTCATACTAAACATAGTCTATGTGGAATAATAAGTTTATTTTATTTCCATAACAAATGTCTGTACTATATGGATTTTACGGTAGATGTGATTGGTTTATGGAGTTTAAATCAACTTTCAATAATATCTCGGTTATATCGTGGCGGTCAGTTTTATTGGTGGAGGAAACCGGAGAAAACCATCAACCTGTCGCAAGTCACTGACAAACTTTTTCACATAATGTTGAATCGAGTACACCTCACCATGAATGGGATTCTAACTCATAACTTCAGTGGTGATAGGCACTGATTGCACAGGTAGTTGTAAATCCAACTACCATACGATCACAACAACGGCCCTTACTTCTATTATGACCAATCATGGAGAAAGCAGTGTACTGTACATGGAAAGGTAAATAGGGCTGTTTATGTTGTCCAAGTACATGTCTTCACGTTTTTAGTTCTGTTTTGTGACGTCAGTTAAGATTTCTGTTTAAAAACAATGTTAGATTCGTCTTTACATCCATTTGTTTCATAGAGGTTCATGTTTATTTAGTTATTTGTATTTATTTACATATACTGGTGGCCCAAACACAATTTCCATATCTGAATCGGATAATGTTCATATTGGATAACAGTAACACGACGGGTGCCACTAGTTGAACAGGAACTGCTTACCCTTCCGGAGCACTTGAGTTCACCCCTGGCTCTTTGTGGGGTTCATATTGCTCAATCTTTAGTTTTCTGTGTAGTGTTTTGTAGATCATTGTCCAGTTTTGATTTACGGCTTCTGATTGCTCCTTTAGTATGTTCAGACTCTTCTGATTTCTGTTTAACTTAAGTTAGAATGAACAACTTCCATTGTGTAATAGTAATGGAGTACAGGATTAGTATATTTTTTGTACCAATTTGTACTTTTTCTCTATCATGTATATTTATCATTCGTATAGTATTATGGAAACAGAGTTAGGACTGGCTAGGTTAGGAGAAAAGAAACAATTCTGGTGCAGTGATGTGTCTACTTCAATGAACTAGTACTATATAGATATAGATATAGTACAGAAAGACATTAAATCATGGAATTCATCAAATTATCATGTATTGTCCGAAAAATTTCCCATTTGGCAGTAGAAAATATCACTTCCCAAAAATAACTATCAATTATACATTGAATAGACTTAGGGGTTCATAACCATCCTGAGCTACGTAACCTTGCAATTTCTTGGTACAAGTATAAAGGGACTAATGATATTATTTCATACATGTACCTGTAACTCTACAATAGTTTCCATTTTTAAAATGGTGCCCAATGATAATATATCCACATCGGTGGTATAATAATTAGCGTACTCGTCTCAAGTGTGTTAGATTGTGGGTTCGAACCCTGATTGGGTCAAACCAAAGACTATAAAATTTATATTTGTTGCTTCTCTGCTAAGCATGCAGAATTAACGAACTAAGCATGTTGGTTTAGTAAAAAGTGCATCTTGTCATCATCTCATTGATAATAAACTTGTTCTCGCCATGATATAGCCGAGTTGGCATTTAACAACAATCACTCACTCACTTCAAATGATAATAAAATAGAAGTTATCTACTTTTAATACTTAAAAAAATTAAACAATATGCAAATTTAAAAAAAAAAGTGTATAACTATAAACTAGGCATTATAAAACATAAATGTCAATTTTAATTATCACAAATTATACTGAAAATAACTTTTACACATCGTAAATACACAAAATTATCTTATACCATAATTACTGATGCATAATGTGCAGGATTTTGCCCAGATTCTTTATTTTGTAGGAGGGTGCGCATTATAAACAGGAACAATGTGTTTCACTTTTTCCCAGACCGGGAAATCACATGTCCGCCATGTTTTTTGTTTACTATTGTCAACATGCAAAGTTAAATATTTCTTAAATTGCTTGGACACTATTCCACAAAATAATTAATTGCATCTACTATGTTTTAATTATTGAAGAATTAAAACTGTCTAGTGCAGTTTTGTTTTGTGCTTGTAAATATTTACCTTTGATAGATACGAAAATAAACTAAATATAAACGTCTGACTATATCTAGCCATGTGTAAAATAATCAATAATCTTGCCGATAAGATTTCAATGTGTGCAAGTATAAAGGTGTCATAATTACTTAGTGTATAATTAGACTGTCAGACTGTGTTTACACAAGATTATAGTGATTGAAATAAAAAGAAAAGAAACAATAAAATGTATTTGTCAATTTTTATGTCAAGTCTAATAGCTTGATTGCTCCCAGGTGAAGTTAAATCCGATTAACACAAAATTACAACATATAACAATCTGTTATGATTGCATGGCTTGGATCTTATTTCATCACTAAATAATAAGGCACTGTTTGTAGTTCATTCATGATCATTAATTATTTGGTCAATTTTAAAAATACAAAAAAATAACGGATTGTCGGCACTCTTTGATGTATGTAACAACCGTATTTTCAACAACTCCTCACAAGCTTAGCAATGTTCAACAATGTCATAATAAGTGACAATTGTTTGCCTTTCTTTATTCTATATCATTATTTTCTGTCATCTTCAACTATCAACTGCATTAATTTACGTTCAGATCCGAAATTTAAACTTATATTTACCGATGCTGTACTAGATTTCGAATCCATTACACAACATCTGGATAATAAAAACATCATATGAAAACGCCAATAAAACCCAACACATTTAATATTTTGCAACTTTATTGAAGATGAAAAGAGATAAATGGTTCTTAATTTCTCCCAACAAATGAAACATGCTCAAAGGACGGAAAAATATATATGATTGATATCTAATTCTTACATTTCCGACGGCAACTTTTTTGAAAGTCCATGTGCATTATAGACACGAACTAGTTTTTTTCTGGAGATTTTCAAGGCCAAGAGGGGGTGCGCAATTATGCAACCCTAATGACGTTAACTATGTTTTTGGGGGAATTCGGCTTTTGTTGGTCCCTTTCGGTTGAGTTTATCTTGGAACCGTAAGATATAGAGGAAATCTGTCGACATACTTCTGGAAGCTATCAATTTGAAGGCATCAAAATTGGATGAAAAATAAAAATTCTATATTCTTTCCAAATATTCGAAATTTCAGAATTTTGGCCCCCTTTTTAAATAAAATTGCAAAAATTTTATGGTCTATCAAAAACCCATAATAGATGGATGAAAAATTAAAAAATTATAATTAAAAATAATTTTTTTTGGACCCCTTTTGGTTGAAATGATTTCTGAAACCATAAGAGATAGAGGAAATCTGTCAACATACTACAGGAAGCTCTCTGTTCAATCAATTCAAAGAAAAAAACATCAAAATCAGATGCAAAATAATTTTTTTATATACCTTTGAAGTATGCAAAATATTGGAATTTGGGCCTCTTTTAGACCCCTTTAGAAATAAAATACCCATCAATAACCGATTAAGATATGATCATTTTGCTAAAAACTGCACTAAAATTGGATGAAAAATAAAAAAGTTTGAAATTTCCCCCTTTTATTTCAAAAATGGTAATAGTTGCATAACAACACTATGCATTTTCTGAAAGGGATGTTCCTAAGAATTCATTAAAAAACATTTATCAAAATTAGATGAAAAATAAACTCAGTTTAACAATTAAAAACTGCAGTATGCAATGTAGGTTAAATTAGTATTTGTTAGTCTAAATTATTTTTTAAATTTAACATAAAATATATATATCAACATTTGTAGAGTAAAATCCACAGATTACTTGATTTTTAGAAACCTCAAAATACATCTTCAATAATTCAAAAGGTGAAATTAAAAATAAAATTATTCTAATTGGAATAAGTATTTTGTAACTGAATATTAGCAACAGTCAATCAATGATCTTGCGGCCATTCAACTGGTTTTATAAATGAAACTTCATCCAACTCAATATATGACACTGTACATTAATTACTTCCATTGGAAAATATAATTAAACTTATCAATAATCTGAAACAAAAACCCACTAAGATTAACTTTCTTTGTCAGATTAAACAAGTTAAATTTACAATATCTTAATATTCAATTTATGTAAATCTTTAGTTGTTTTAGACAGATATTAAAACACAATAATAACCCATATAAATTTGAAAAACACAGAATAACAATGGATATGTATGAGTTAGCTAATATCTACAGTCCAGGAAGAATGAGTAGACCAATTATGACTGTTCCTATTGTCATTTGTATGATTAGTAGAAATGAACCGTATCACAACATTTTAAAATTAAAAAATGTATTAAAGCTGCCAGACTTGCCGAAAAAGAAGTGTCTATGCCTTAACCCTTGTGGCTTTTGTCGCAGATCAGCTAAAAAAAATTGACATTTAATGTAACAAAACATGTTAATAATGGTCAATGTTATTGAAATAGAAATACAAAGTGGACTTGGTTTTGTAATGAAAACACTATTATCCATTTATACATCTTATACTGTAGCTTCATACATACATGTACTAGCAGGTAAGTATTATATCTACAGTCAAACATTGTGCTTTGAGATCAAATGGACCAACCAATGTAAATTGACCAGTAGTGATCAACTTGTTTTACCGTATTTGGTTGTGTATAGTACAGGGGGGTTATGGTGTTTAACGCCAATTTCAACAATATTTCAGTTATATTGTGGCAGTATGTATAGTGTGCACCTTTCTATACTTATTTCAATGATTGATTGTATCTGTAATAGAAGTATGTAAAACTTTCTGATCACTTCAGCTGGGAAAATAATTTCATCAGCAAAAAATGTGAGTATGATACACCACTGAATACGGTAATAGAAAAACAATACAAATGTTTCTCCATTTGTTCTGAGTCTTGCGATTTTGAAAGTTGTAATAAACCCTTGCAATATTTACAAGTGAATTGTCTTAAACTCTTTTTTCCCCATGAATCTAGATAAAATCTTGTAATGTTTCGTCTGATAATTTTCGTGTGGAATTGTGCTTCCAGCAAACTATCATTATCAGCTGATTCAATTGCATCCGTAAACCTTTCCCTCTTCTTAATGAAATCTGTATTTCCTGGCTGGTTTTAAATTAATGAAAGTTTTCTTCAAATTTTCATCCTCTTCTTTCTTGATCTCTGTAAATTTTTCACCTTTGGTACTCACGACCTTACTGTCTAAATATCGTACAAGCTTCTTCCTTTCCTAAAAATGTAGATAAAATAATAGTAAAGGAGGTTTAATTATTCAGACGACAGTGCTAGTTTGCTTACATTATATATACACCTGAACCATTTACAATTGTATGTCAACTTTAGAATGATATATTTAACTATATACATGTATATCAGAGATATCCTTGGAATTTAAGTTCCATGGACCATTGGCCAAAAAGAGTTTGTTGGTACTAAATGTTTTAAATAACCTCATGAATAATTAATGACTACACATATTTCCTTGATGGATGATCCACGGTTGATGAGCAGAGAGTAATGGGAGCATGATCAACGATGCTATTTGATATGTTAGATATTTTCTCTGGTATAATTTTCATGCACCCATCTTAGAAATTTATATCACATTTAAAATTCCACATTTATACAGTATGGTAAAATGATATTTATATGTGAAAAATGTATAAAGAGGTGAAATCCATAGTTCTCCAAATGCAGAAAAAACCATTAAAAATATATAATTTGGTTTATAGGAGTAAGCTAATAATAACAGTGTTTTTCGTTTTTTTCTGTTACCGTAAACGGCCTTGTATTATAATTATCCGCAGAAATTTACCTTTAAATGGGGTTTCGTGTATATGGGTGCAGATTATATACTACGATATAATCTGAGAAATATTTTTCCAAGATTAAGGTTAAATCATATCCATAAAACTAGAAGCTGACCCCTTGTATCAAGACTTACCTGTTTTTGTACAGTTGGAGTATATGTTTTCTTATCAGCATCTGTATCCACATATGAAAATCTAAAAATATTTCATTGTTTTAAAAATACATACAGTGAAACCTGTCTAAACAGAACCCTGAATAAACCACAATCTAGTGTAAACCTGTCTAAACAGAACCCTGAATAAACCACAATCCAGTGTAAACCTGTCTAAACAGAACCCTGAATAAACCACAATCCAGTGTAAACCTGTCTAAACAGAACCCTGAATAAACCACAATCCAGTGTGTAAAACAAACTTTAAATAAGTCCCAATGTAGGAAACCTTGGTTAATTAACCTGCATAAACCAACATTAGTCTATTTCAAACTCAAAAGTTAGTCCTGAGGAGGTTCAGTTTATACAGGTTTCATTGTATTAAATAGACCATAATTGATAGTGTATAGGATGCATTTGTATATTATACACACCGTTTCCATAGTATTTTCAATACTTAATTCTACTAGAAGATAATAACCTGTGTGAAGTTGTTCTGTATAACACTCACCTAGGCTGGTCAAACAATTTTCTAAACAAAGAGTGTGTACTATACAAAACAGATTACAGTATATAAACATCTAAAAATAATACATGTATTTCAAAACTGCAAAACAACATTCACACGTTTTAATTAACCCAACACTAAAAGCAGTACTGCCAGTAGTACATAAGGTAGAAAATAAATGTCATTGTTTTATATCTTGAACCATGACACAATTTAATTTTTATGTGATTCTTTGCTTTTGCTTTGTAAATAGCAAATTTGCATTAAATAATGTGATTTGCCCATTTTTGTGCAGGTAGTCATTTTTGCCTAATATTTCAGTACTAAAAATAAATAACAGGTTCTTAAAAAGTTTACATTATCTTCTGTACAGCAATTATTTATACCTTGGCTTTGGATTTTGGTATAAAATCAAATGTACCTTTATATAAATGTAATGCAATACTCTGTATATCGAAAACTTTTCCGTTTTTTTCTGCAGATTTTAACCTAGTTTTACTAGTCCATTTCAATATGTCGTTCCATGTGCAAATTGCTTGTTTATAATGTTATCCCATACTTCAACATTTGGTGTAGAAATAAACTTGCTTGCTCATGTTATCAGTTACTTTTGCTATTTTGTGTAGAAATAAACTTGCCTGTTTATGTTATCAGTTACTTTTGCTATTTTGTGTAGAAATAAACTTGCCTGTTCATGTTATCAGTTACGTTTGCTATTTTGTGTAGAAATAAACTTGCCTGTTTATAATATTATCCCTGACTTTGCTGTCATCTAGTACCATTTCTTTCTTTTTCTGACTTTTGGACTTAATAAATATAGAAAAGAAAAATTCAAATATTATATTTCTGAATATTTAAAAAACATCAAATTAAGTGCATGTACTCAGAACAAATGTTTTCAACAAAAGAAAACCCCCCTCCAAAGTATAAGATTAGGAGTTCACCTGTGAAGGGAGCTTTCCTATCTGAGACGGCGATGTTGTCTTCTATTGGGCTGTTTGTCCAATAAAAAGTTTGAATTATGAATATGTTACGGTCAGACCATAAGTTAGGGACCACCAAATTTGAAATGGAAAATATTTTTTACATCACGCTTTTTTCCTGTTAGAATATATATATCTTATACATAAACATATATTCTTTCTTGGTATCTGTAATTTTTTATTGATCGATCAGTTGAAGAACGACGAAACAGGTTTTTATATGCTCACCTGTACCTTTGCAACACTCAAGTTTGGCGGGGGTTTCTAACCGGTATCTACACATGCAGTGCAGGTGAAACTTTAAACTTTATTTCAACATGGCACGTCGAAAACTGTCAGATGCAGAGAGATGGCAAGCGGTTGGAATGGTAAGGGGTGATATATCCTACAAGACAGACTGCTGAACGATTCAATGTAAGCCACTCTGTCATTGTTCGATTGAAGCAGCGTGTGAACCAAACCGGGAGGTAAAAGAATTCCAAAGGACAGGAAGGTCTCTGAAAATGACTCCAAGCGAAGGTAGACTCCTTAAAACGCTCGCCAGACAGCAACCATTCAGCACTACAAACACGCTGCGAAGCCGATGGATTGTCAACAGGCACATTAGCAGACAGACCGTCAATAGACGTCTTAACAGTGCAAGGTTTCGTGCTAGGAAACCGATAAAACGTCCGCTACTGACAATACGCCACAAAACAGCCTGGCTTCAATGGGCACGTGACCATATGGGATGGAATATCAGGTCGTGGCAGAGAGTGCACTGGTCGGATGAAAGTCGTTTTTTGTTGAATCCAGTTGATGGCCGCGTCCGTGTATGGAGACAGAGAAATACAACATTTCAACAGGAACATATTGTGGGCACAACTGCATTTGGTGGAGGAGGTCTTACTGTTTGGGGATGATTTTCTCTAAACTGTAAGATTGACTTGTATGTCATTGATGGGACTTTAACAGGACAAAAGTATCGTGATCAGATCCTGCACTCATTAGTTGTGCCTCATTTTGATGGTCATCCATTAGCAAGTCGACCAATTCTGATGAATGACAATGCTAGATCACATAACCCATATAGTGCAAGACTATCTGCAATAGGAGGCAATAGAGTTACTACCTTGGTCAGCCATGTCACCGGATATGAATCCGATAGAACATTTATCGGACTATCTAGGACGAAAAGTGAACGCACGTACCCCGAAGTGTCAAAACATTCAGGAATTAGGGACTGCTTTGGTTCAGGGGTGGCAACAGTACACTCAACACAGACTGAGACGTTTTCAGGAACTGTACAGGATGCGAGGCGGATACACTCGTTATTGACTTTATCATGAGTAATAATGTTGAAAATTGATTGGTTTTCATTTTCCAACCAGATTACACGTGTTTTGGTTGTGCAAGTTTATTTAACAGAAGTCCAAACTGAAACTTTTTTCACTTAATTTTTTTGTTCAATTTTGCATACTCACTTCTGCGAGATATTGTACTTCCGGTTACTTATTTTTGAAAAAATTCCTGATCATTTTTGGTGGTCTGGTTTATATTGTATTTATCCATAAAAGGTTTTGTTGTGAACAACTGCAGGTTTTTTCACACATTTGAGAATTTTTTTTAGTTACAGTGAAAAACTGGTGGTCCCTAACTTATGGCCAGGGGATATGTAGAAAATGGCATTAACTTTCCCAGAATTTCTTAAGTTAGATTTAATTTTTTTAAATTATTTATGGAAGAAATAGGTTCTACCATTCAACAAAAATAAGGGATTTGATTATCTTTCACCTGTTAGTGTAATTACACCTTGCATAAAAATACTTTGCTTTGATTGGCCCATTACAGATGTACATGTATTTAAAGCAAATTTCACGATTATCTAGCAGCCAGGGTGAATTTGCAATGATTTTGGTGACTCCGGGGTATTTGCCATTTTTACCCTCTGCAGTGGGGTATTTGCATTTTTAGATTTTTTACCCCTGCGTGTCCCTTCGTCCCAAATATTATTTGGTTCTCTAAGGGTTTTTCTGTCGGTCTGATGACGTCACATGTACGTCATATATCAACAAATATGGGAGGCAGAGATGTCTCAAGACTGGAATAAAAAATATATGCTTCCAGATGAAAATGATGGTGTTTCATGTCCATGAAACTCCTTTCTTATGTAAATGTATATGTCAAGGTACAAATGTATATTCAGTGTAAATAAACAGATATATCATGGTCGGGTGGGGTCTTGAGACAGAATTTCCTTCGACGTTCCGACTCAGGAAATCTGACCGTCTCTCGACTGGTCTTTTCGCAAATACCCGACTTGACCATGATATATCTGTTCAAAATTCTTTAACACTTGCTCTGCTACATCCCCCGACCTAAAATAGTGGTCTTAGGTAGACGTCTTGAAACTTTCAACACTTGCGGTGGATGATGGGGCTCTACCATTATAAAAGGAATGTAACAATACTTACAGGAGACACAATAGTATCTCCAATCTCTTGTCTATGCATTATCAGTTGTGCTGCCTGATCTGCATTCCCATTACTGAGGGCTAAACAATGTGTAATCTCTAATGTACATGCAGTAGGGAACATTTCTAACAACATTTTAACCTGTGCATCTTCACCTTCATCTTCTGTGGCTATAGCTGAAAAATCCTGAAATGATAATAAACTTTTAAATAATCATAAAATATATAAATTGAATTAGGCATAGAGAAATTTGCTTGCTATGTTTTGGTGTTTCCTAACACTTATCCATGGCTAAAGGTTGCAACAGTCAGCTAGCTAAATAAATATTCTTACATGTTTCTTATTTTTTGTGACCTTGATAATGATATTGTGGCAATGTATCAGCACTGATATTCTCACCAAACAATTCCACCAGTTCACAAAGACATAAATTGGAAATTGTCATAAACAAGAGGTCTTTAGCACCTTCCTGATATGATTCTAAAATGATACTGTTTATACTAGTTATCTCCCTTATGAGGGCAAAATGGTATCTGGTCTAGCAAGAGCAATGAATTTGAGTATAACTTTCTCATAAACTTATAGATATTTGAAGGATAATTTGATTACAAATAGAAAAATCACAAGTTGTTACAACATTAAAATTCTGAACAGATTATGGGAATAAAGATATGTTATTTTCATTAAACTTGGCATTAAAGGGGACCGTTTTGTCTGTCTTAAAGGGAAATAACTCCTCAAAAAAGTATAATTTTAGAATAAAAGTCGGAAATGTGCAAATGTTCTTCTGCATAGTAATTAATATCTAACCAATGAAAAGAAAAGAGGAAATTAGGCATACCACATTTCCGTTGATCTCAGACTCATTGATGATTGGTATTGCTGTAGCCCCCATGTCAATATCTATACTCAGACCTCCAGATTCTTCTACTGTATCTTCACTTGGTATATAATTATTATCTACAAAACATTTTCCTGTCAAGTTAAGAATCATACAGCGGTGAGATCATTGTCATTGAAATCCAAAATTCAAAATAATCTATCATTAATAAAACTGGGTCATTTGAAGAATTAAAGAGAATAATTATTTAAACAAAAAAATAAAAAGAAGGGAGATAATCTATTTCTGTTTATATTTTACAAGAAGGATTGCCTCGAGTGTGGAGGAGTATGGGTTTGATCCCCATCCAGGTCAGATTTAAAATTGGTAGCACATCAAAGGCTGGTTGTCTTGGAATCAGGACAACATATCAAAATGTAATATCATGTCTACCTGTGACAGTTTGGACGTTTCTTTCATTGAGCTAACACTATAGCATGTTTGAAAGTCTAGTACAAAACAGACGTCATCATCTCATCAAGAACATAACTTGTTATAACCATGATATAACTGACAAATTGTTCACTTGGCATTAAACACCAATCATTCACTAACGCATTGTCATATAAATTTATATTTCTGTTTTTATATTTAAGGAGAATGAATTTACAAGAAATTACAGAACATTCCTCACTTAATAATATACAAAAAAGAAGAAATTCAGTTTTATTTCATAATAAGCAAAATACAGCGGAATATCTAAGCATATGTTATGAAATTAGACTTTAGACCCTCAGAGGTCAGTTCCTATAGATCTTGGGACCTTCATTAGTACAAATATAGGTCTACATATCACAATGATGCTGCATAGTAAAAATTGTGGTATTTCTATAACAATATAAAAAGTTTTTAAGTACCTTCTTTCTTATTTGATAGCGTTGTAGACAAGGAAAACATCCATTCACAAACTTCAACACTGAAATACAACATAAACAGGTTAATCACAAGTTGTAGTCCAAATCAGTTACAATGTATATCATAAATGATTATGTGTTGTACAAATGTACCCCTTTCTTCTTTATCTAATTAATAATTAATACTAAACTATACCACCCTCTTAGATAAAATGACTGTTGTGATCATAATAGCTGGATTTACACCTATACAATCAATACCAATCACCACTATAGTTGTGAGGTCTAATCCAACCAATGGTATAGTGCACTTGATATAACATTATGTGATAAAGCTTGTCAGTGACTTGACGAATGTCAGAGTATTTTTTTTTCTTTGGTTCTAGGGTTTCCTCCACAACTGTCTACCTAAAATACTGTTAAAAGTGGTCAGTTTTAAAGACCTATAACCCTAACCCAACATTGATACAGTAGCCCCTCTTTAATTATGATTCTGCAATGAAAAAGAGGCCCTGGTAATATGGGTGGACAATTTAGTAGTCTCTACTACAATGTATCTGTCAATCTGAATTCTTGCCTGATAAGAGAGGTGGCTTTTGATGAGAGGGGCGCGATAGGGGGTGGCTTCTGATGAGAGGGGCTTTATAGGGGGTGGCTTTTGATGAAGAGGGGCCTTATAGGGGTGGTTTTTGGTGAGAGGGGCCTTATAGGGGGTGGCTTTTGGTGAGAGGGGCCTTATAGGGGGTGGCTTTTGATGAGAGGGGCCTTATAGGGGGTGGCTTTTGATGAGAGGGGCCTTATAGGGGGTGGCTTTTGATGAGAGGGGCCTTATAGGGGTGGTTTTTGGTGAGAGGGGCCTTATAGGGGGTGGCTTTTGGTGAGAGGGGCCTTATAGGGGGTGGCTTTTGGTGAGAGGGGCCTTATAGGGGTGGTTTTTGATGAGAGGGGCCTTATAGGGGGTGGCTTTTGGTGAGATGGGCTTTATAAGAGGGGGACTACTGTATTAGTATATAAATATTATACCTATCAATGTTACCAAAACCTGGAATGTAGGCATCCATCATCTCTGTAAACTGATCTACATCAATATTGTCCTCAGCATTCTTATCATCCCCTAAATCCTCCAATATACTGATCACATAGCTTAATACAATCTCATCTATAGCACTGTAAAAGATTAAATACTCTAGTATACTGATCACATAACTTAATACAATCTCATCTATAGCACTGTAAAAGATTAAATACTCTAGTATACTGATCACATAACTTAATACAATCTCATCTATAGCACTGTAAAAGATTAAATACTCTACTATACTGATCACATAACTTAATACAATCTCTTCTATAGCAATGTAAAAGATTAAATACTCTACTATACTGATCACATAACTTAATACAATCTCATCTATAGCAATGTAAAAGATTAAATACTCTAGTATACTGATCACATAACTTAATACAATCTCATCTATAGCAATGTAAAAGATTAAATACTCTACTATACTGATCACATAACTTAATACAATCTCATCTATAGCACTGTAAAAGATTAAATACTCTAGTATACTGATCACATAACTTAATACAATCTCATCTATAGCACTGTAAAAGATTAAATACTCTAGTATACTGATCATATAACTTAATACAATCTCTTCTATAGCAATGTAAAAGATTAAATACTCTAGTATACTGATCACATAACTTAATACAATCTCTTCTATAGCAATGTAAAAGATTAAATACTCTAGTATACTGATCACATAACTTAATACAATCTCTTCTATAGCAATGTAAAAGATTAAATACTCTAGTATACTGATCACATAACTTAATACAATCTCTTCTATAGCAATGTAAAAGATTAAATACTCTAGTATACTGATCACATAACTTAATACAATCTCTTCTATAGCAATGTAAAAGATTAAATACTCTAGTATACTGATCACATAACTTAATACAATCTCTTCTATAGCAATGTAAAAGATTAAATACTCTAGTATACTGATCACATAACTTAATACAATCTCTTCTATAGCAATGTAAAAGATTAAATACTCTACTATACTGATCACATAACTTAATACAATCTCTTCTATAGCAATGTAAAAGATTAAATACTCTAGTATACTGATCATATAACTTAATACAATCTCATCTATAGCACTGTAAAAGATTAAATACTCTAGTATACTGATCACATAACTTAATACAATCTCATCTATAGCACTGTAAAAGATTAAATACTCTAGTATACTGATCACATAACTTAATACAATCTCATCTATAGCAATGTAAAAGATTAAATACTCTAGTATACTGATCATATAACTTAATACAATCTCTTCTATAGCAATGTAAAAGATTAAATACTCTAGTATACTGATCATATAACTTAATACAATCTCTTCTATAGCAATGTAAAAGATCAAATACTCTAGTATACTGATCACATAACTTAATACAATCTCATCTATAGCAATGTAAAAGATTAAATACTCTAGTATACTGATCACATAACTTAATACAATCTCTTCTATAGCAATGTAAAAGATTAAATACTCTAGTATACTGATCATATAACTTAATACAATCTCTTCTATAGCACTGTAAAAGATTAAATACTCTAGTCTACTGATCATATAACTTAATACAATCTCATCTATAGCACTGTAAAAGATTAAATACTCTACTATACTGATCACATAACTTAATACAATCTCTTCTATAGCAATGTAAAAGATTAAATACTCTAGTATACTGATCACATAACTTAATACAATCTCATCTATAGCAATGTAAAAGATTAAATACTCTACTATACTGATCACATAACTTAATACAATCTCATCTATAGCACTGTAAAAGATTAAATACTCTAGTATACTGATCACATAACTTAATACAATCTCATCTATAGCACTGTAAAAGATTAAATACTCTAGTATACTGATCATATAACTTAATACAATCTCTTCTATAGCAATGTAAAAGATTAAATACTCTAGTATACTGATCACATAACTTAATACAATCTCTTCTATAGCAATGTAAAAGATTAAATACTCTAGTATACTGATCACATAACTTAATACAATCTCTTCTATAGCAATGTAAAAGATTAAATACTCTAGTATACTGATCACATAACTTAATACAATCTCTTCTATAGCAATGTAAAAGATTAAATACTCTAGTATACTGATCACATAACTTAATACAATCTCTTCTATAGCAATGTAAAAGATTAAATACTCTAGTATACTGATCACATAACTTAATACAATCTCTTCTATAGCAATGTAAAAGATTAAATACTCTAGTATACTGATCACATAACTTAATACAATCTCTTCTATAGCAATGTAAAAGATTAAATACTCTACTATACTGATCACATAACTTAATACAATCTCTTCTATAGCAATGTAAAAGATTAAATACTCTAGTATACTGATCATATAACTTAATACAATCTCATCTATAGCACTGTAAAAGATTAAATACTCTAGTATACTGATCACATAACTTAATACAATCTCATCTATAGCACTGTAAAAGATTAAATACTCTAGTATACTGATCACATAACTTAATACAATCTCATCTATAGCAATGTAAAAGATTAAATACTCTAGTATACTGATCATATAACTTAATACAATCTCTTCTATAGCAATGTAAAAGATTAAATACTCTAGTATACTGATCATATAACTTAATACAATCTCTTCTATAGCAATGTAAAAGATCAAATACTCTAGTATACTGATCACATAACTTAATACAATCTCATCTATAGCAATGTAAAAGATTAAATACTCTAGTATACTGATCACATAACTTAATACAATCTCTTCTATAGCAATGTAAAAGATTAAATACTCTAGTATACTGATCACATAACTTAATACAATCTCTTCTATAGCAATGTAAAAGATCAAATACTCTAGTATACTGATCACATAACTTAATACAATCTCATCTATAGCAATGTAAAAGATTAAATACTCTAGTATACTGATCACATAACTTAATACAATCTCTTCTATAGCAATGTAAAAGATTAAATACTCTAGTATACTGATCATATAACTTAATACAATCTCTTCTATAGCAATGTAAAAGATCAAATACTCTAGTATACTGATCACATAACTTAATACAATCTCATCTATAGCAATGTAAAAGATTAAATACTCTAGTATACTGATCACATAACTTAATACAATCTCTTCTATAGCAATGTAAAAGATCAAATACTCTAGTATACTGATCACATAACTTAATACAATCTCATCTATAGCAATGTAAAAGATTAAATGCTCTAGTATACTGATCATATAACTTAATACAATCTCTTCTATAGCAATGTAAAAGATTAAATACTCTAGTATACTGATCACATAACTTAATACAATCTCATCTATAGCAGTGTAAAACTGGCCCAATGATTTCAGAGGAGAAGATTTTCTTAATAATTTACACCGGACAGATAGGAGATGACGGACCCAAAGTGATGGAAAAAGCTGACACGACCGTTGTGTCAAGTGAGCTAAAAAAAAAAGATACCTAAAAGTGTCTATAGCATGTAAGCAATCACAAAGACTAATACATACATGCATAACAATTGATTTACTCACTCAATACTGTCATGTAAATTATGTTTTTTCAGAAACTTTGAGAGACGATCCTTTACTAATGATTCTCCTGTTGTAGCCATTCAAGCTGAAAGTAAAATAATTATATATAATTATTGAGTAAATTAAACATCTCAAAAATGCATTGGATACTAATGGTCATTCTTATGGCTAAACCCACATAGCTGTTAAACATGTCCCCAGGAGACGTCCTCTCCATGGAGGATGTCGGGATATAATACTGAAAGCCTGTCAGTGAACCATATTGGATGCTGTTTTGGAGAATGTCATGATCTTTGCATATTAAAGATCCTTAAGCTTTTTGTAAATAAAAAAAAACCAGTAGGCACATCGTAGCTGCTACAAGTGGCTAATTTGTTTCCTTTCTATATCTAATTCTCTGTACTTTTTCAGTGTGGTAGTCAAAAGTTTGTTTGTCCAAGATTGTTCTATTTCTCCCTTATTTCTGTATAATTTTGTAAATCGTTCCATTTCCAAATATGTATGAAATATTTGTCACTGAATATTATGCAACCAACAATCAATCAATCAAACTCAAAATGAAACACTAATATTTTTCATCATATCAATATTAAAACTGAATTAAACCAAAATCAACACATCTAGGCAACATACCGACCAGTGACCACGAAAAACATGGGAAAGTACGACAGCATTGGCAACAAAAAAGAAAAAAGCATGTGTACGCATAAAACGATTTAAAAGTGACAGTTATTTTTAACACCTATGACCAATCATGAAAATGTAACATGGGATGGGAATATTAAGAAAAAAATTAGGACGATATATAAATTGTAAACATTGTATTGCAGTTGATCTGATATTAAAACATAACCAAAAGGGCTCGATGTTGGGAAGAGTCAAAATTTATTTATTTATTCAACTAACATGATCTGTCTCCGTGACGTCACATGAAGAGGTGTCATGGCCGCTTACACTACCACAGGAAATTCCAAATATTCATATTTCTAATTGGGAATATTAATGTTAATAAAGGTGTTTTTTGTTTAACAATTAGTTATTTACGAATAAAAAGTTACAATGTATTCAATTATAACAATTGTTCAACTGATTGGAGTTTTCCCTTAAAGATACAAAAATGTAGGAAGTGCAATATACACTCACGGGCCAAAAGTATTTCCCCACTAAGATATTTCCCTATATATTTCATATAAAACCATTTATTTTCAAAACATTCTCTTGAAGTCATTCCTTATCTGATTTTCATGAAATTTTCAGCATTAAATGCAGAAATAAATATAGTTTCTTCTTCGTATAATTTTCAAATAATTTTATTTCTAATTTCCCTTAAGAATTGATTTAAAAACAAAGTTTAATTTTTTCACCAAATACATATATCATAGCTGGATGTATTAAAACATGTATTAGCCCTATATAATCATATAAAATTGTGACGTCAAGAATTTCCATTTGTGTTTAAATCATAAATGCTTGTAAATAAAAGTTCGAAAAAATTACATGAAGATATCAAAATAAACTCTAATAATTCTACTATTAAAGGTGAAAATTTCATGAAAATCGGTTAAGGAATGACTTCATGAGAATGTTATGAAAATAAGTGGTTTTATATGAAATATATAGGGAAATATCTTAGTGGGGAAATACTTTTGACCAGTGAGTGTACATGAATTATTCTATTGATTGATTGATTTATTGTGTTTAACACCACTGTCAGCAATATTTCAGCTATATTATGGCGATCAATTTTAGTGGTGGAAGAAGCCAGAGTACCCGGAGAGAACCACCGACCATTGGCATTGGCAAGCAACTGGTAAAATTTATCACTTGCAGCAGCGAGTTGAGTGCACCTTTTTTGCCATTTACAAAGCTGAGTGCGAACCCATGCTACATTGGTGATAGGCTTGTATGAGTTGTTAGGTAATCCAACTAACTAACTCATTGTCATTGAGCCACCCGGGTCCTCTGAATTATTCGAATACAAAAAGATAAGATAAGATAAGATACTTTTATTTACCAATTATGGGCCCACGAGGGGCATGGATATTCACATATAATTATTTAAAACATAACATACATGTATGTTTAGCAAAGACAAAGATACAATAACATATATTTATAACATGTCATTTATATGCTCAGTGTGGTTGATATGTTTTAATACATCCAGCTATGATATATGTATCATATTAATACGATGAAAAATAAATAGATAGGGCCGACTATTTGTATCAAACTATTTCATCAAACACATGATGTTTTACTACTTGAACCGCTTGCTTTGCTGGATCAGACACGGGGAGAATCATAACACAATTCTTAAGCATCGTCCCCTGGTGTCTCCTCCAGCTAAGTAATCGCATTCATGTAGTCCATTCTTCAACCATATGATACACTGCAACTATACATTACTCATTGCCTCTCATCGGGTCGTGCTGCCGAACACGGCCTATTTATTTATTTATTTATATATTTTTTGTAACATATATCATTTAAATAGTTAGAATTGTCTTGTTTAAAAACATATATCTCCATTCTGTATTGTTGTAACTGTTGATATAATTATGAATGTATATTTGTTATTACCCCTTGAGGGACCCTAATTGGAATAAAAATATTGTATTGTATTGTATCCTACCCGTGTCTGAAGCAGAGAGGCTAACACAATGATAACCTTTCTGCAGGAGACACCAGGTGACGGTGCTAAAAGGATGTTAGTCAACCGTGAATTTTGAGGTATGAGCCATTTATATCCTCCCTGTGTCTAAAGCAGAAAGGCAAGCACATACATGTAGGTTGCCCTTCAGCAGAAGACACCAGGGGACGATGCATAATACATATAGATACATGGTGGTTTTAAAATCTTTATAGAGCTCGAGTTTTACTGTCTTATTGACATTAAATAAATATTACTTGACTGTGTAGTTATTAGTTCAGCAGTTGTGTAAATGGTCTTATCCAGAATATGATTTGTGTTTCTAATAAAAAATACAAAAAAGTCGAATTAAAAAAGAAAGTACAAAAAAATACACCTCTAAAAGACGACTAACTTTTAAGCTATTACTGTCACAAATTTACTGTTATTACATGTATCTTCACTAGGCTAGTTAAGTTGGTAATTCGTTTAAGTTCACAATTATTTTTCAAATTTTGTTTAATATGGTAAATATTTATGTCGGAAGTAGTATACAATAATACACAGTATACGTATCGGATAATTATTTTCCGGGAAAACTTTTCTCATTCTGTTGTAACAAAAAATATATATTGTCAATAAAAACTTATAAAACGAAATAAACAAATACAGAGACATAGATGTGGCAGACTCAATTTGGAAATATTTATTATTCTCATTCTTAATAAGCTATCGCACGGACACCACTCTGTCTGCAGACGGACGACGACGACAGCGTCATAACATAATATTTTATGCGGTCGTATAGAAATCAGTAGTTAATAAAATTCTTCTCCAAATAAATGAACGACCACGAAAGGATTACGTACGATGCGTTCGCTTAAAAAATTACCCGCTTTAATTTGCACCTCTTTCAAAAACGAATTTGACGGTCTAAGCACGTCATAAAAAAAATGGGTCCATTGAATATTGAAAAGAAGTTAGATATGTGTTTGAGACGGCGGAATATGTGTTGGAAACAGGTCGATACTGTGATGTTATTAATATATCACGTCTGTACATTTCCCACTAAAAACTGGATGGGAACCACTTCACTCTCGTCGAAGAAGAAGAAAATTAAATATGTTTTACAAAATTCGAAATAACAATGCACCTTCGTATTTATGCGACTGTCTATTACCCTTTGAGCGAAACGAAAATGCTTACAATTTGCGTAATTAAACAGATTATAGTAACCCATTTACTAGGTTACAATTGTATCGCAACTCATTTTTTCCTTCTTCGATCAAACTTTGGAACAATTTGACACCAGAGATAAGAAGTGCCCCGACAGTTAGTAGTTTTAAAAAGTCACTAATAAATGATGTTAAGTTATTGAAACCATCTAGATACTATTCATATGGTTGTAGAGTGTTAAATGTCCTACACACTAGACTAAGACATAGATCTAGTAACTTGAATGCCGACCTTTTTAGGGTAAATTTAATTAATGACCCAGGTTGTGTCTGTGGATGGGTAATAGAGGATGCGATTCACTTTTTTCTAGAGTGTTGTTTATATGTTGAAGCTCGTGAACAGTTAACAAATAATCTGCAATTTCTTAACAGTTTACGTATTGAAACTTTACTATTTGGCGATGATAGCTTATCTGAGGAACAAAATGCACAAATATTCAAATCAGTGCAGTTGTACATCAAACAAACGAAACGTTTTACCCCACAGTGATCACACTTCATATATTGAATTTAACTATTTTCTTTTGTGAACATTTTCTCCATTGTTGAATTACCCCCACGAATATGACAATTCTGTACTGTTATAACTCAATATATTATATAATTTCAAAAATCTTTTTTTCTTTTTTTTTCAATGTTGTTATAAAATGTAATTGTTAATTATACATTATTACTTGCTGGTGCATGGAATATAAAATTGTATGTAAATATGTGGAGAGAACCTTTGTAAGTTGGAATAACTTGTGTCCGATCCAAATGTTATATAGCTAACAATAAAATACGTTTAATCTAAATCTAAACCCACTAAAATTTCTGTGGATGAATAGTTTTGGTAATTTATTTTTTTCAACGCAATACTGCCAGTTTTTGTTAATTCTCACATGATTAAAATAACGTGTTAATACGTAAATTAGAGCATAATTTTTCATGATCTAGTAAAAAAAAAAAATAAACTGATTTTCATATTGCATGTAATTTAGATGAAATTAGTAATAAACGTTATATATTGAACAGTTTTTTTTTTTATCAATTTTATGCTTGTTTGTTTGATGCAGAAATAGAGAAATGTTAATAGTTAATTTTGACGTAAAAAAAGAACATACAGTGTGTAGAATATCGTGCGCAACTCCATAACGTGCACACAGGCAGGATAAACATGCGAACAAATAGAAGAGACGTCATAGAACGCCCCGGCGACTTGACGTCATGCTGAATAAAAACAAAATTGAATCAGCTATGGCAGCTATGAAAAATAAAAAGGAGCGACTTTTGAAGGAAAAACCATGAAGGGCATCGTCCATACACTGCTAATATTTGCAGCGGCGATTCATGTGAGGTAGGGATTCATTTAAATGGATAGTAATTGAATTATCAAAACACTTGATACATTTGTAGGAAAAAAAATATACGGACAAGATTATAATTAATATGAAATGTAATTTTTAAATAAATGCACGTACTGTATGTTCTTTTTTTTACATCAAAATTAACTATTAACATTTCTCTATTCTGCACTATTAGTAGTGACTTATTATTATTATTATTATTATCAGAGATGTGTACATGTCTCCGTTTTTATATACAATGTATGAATACTTTAACATTTATGTTATAACTAAATGTCTTTTTATCTTGTGATGTACTTCTAATGTGAATTGGATCACGCCAATATACTGTGCTATTTCCATTAAAATATTGAACTGAATTGAATTGAATTTTTTTTGGAGAAAAGAATTAAAATCCAAATAAGGGCTGTGATCCAGTACTGGTAGTTGGATTCGCACCTGTATTTACCACAAATGGCCAGGTGCATTCGATATACAACCTGAAGTGGTCGATAGTTATCAGCTGAAAAGTTGGTGGTTTAATTTGTGTGTGTGTGTGTGTGGTGGTGGCTTAGGGGAGGGGAGGGGGGGGGGGGGGGTATTCCGGTTTTCTCCATCCAAAACTGATGTACAGCTATAGATCTGAAATATTGTTCAATTCAATTCAATATTTTAATGGAAATGCCTCATCAGTATATTGGCGTGTATATTGGCGTGATCCTATTAACATTAAAAGTACATCACATGATAAAGGACATTTAGTTATAACATAATTGTTACAGTATTCATACATTGTATATAAAAATGGAGACATGTACACATTAGAGAACAATTTTTTTTTTAAATGTTCTTCATCTTCAATTTTCCTTTGTCTTTGATCACATTGAACACAAATGCACTATTCTCTGTTGATTTTCTTGTATTAGTAAGATAGAACATGGATGTAAATGGACGTGAGAGGTCACCCAACATTAAACTTAGACGCAAATAAAAGTCAAGGAACAGTGCTTTTATTGTTTTTCTACATTTCACAGTCACAGTATGTACCTTTCTTAACTTCTAATTAAATCATGATCACTACTGAGTTCTCTAGCTTTTTAACAATGATTTACGATGGCTGTTTCTCACCATTCGAACAGTACAATCAACCTTGCATCTATAAAGGGCCAAAAACAGCCACTTGTTAAAATTATATAACAAAATGTTCACAAGTTTAATTTTTCGAAAATTGTCAAAATGAAGTGTCTGTTCTACACACGTACGCAGCCGTGACACACACACACGCAGTAAAAAAAAACGGCATTTTTTACATAGGACCAACAGATTAAACTTAATTTTAATACCAAAATAATATATATCATTTGAAGCGATGAGTTTTCAGAAGCATATCAAGCATTGGAAAGCATTGGATATAAGTACATGTATGAAGAATAATTGTACTTTTCAGAGCCCAAAGTGAAACATACGGAGAAAGCATTTTTCTTGCCATTTTTGGTCTGGAGAGACCTACAACTTGTCAACTGTGTGACCAACGGGAATCAACACAGAGCAAAAATGGCCTGTCTATACGAGAGAGAATACATGTGGTAGTAACAGACGAATTGTTACATTGTACGTATCAATAGTGGTTGTTAGGAGGCCTTTTTATGATGATTATAATTTCAGAGGAAATTTATTTGATGTTGCAAAAAGTTGTCTTTTTTTTATTTTCAAAATGATCGAAAATATTATTAGAATATGTGCTTTTATGTAACTTTAAATAGACTGTAAATAGTTTTACTTATATATGTCCATAAATTGTATCTTTTATGATATTATTAAGTTATTTAATCCAGGGTCGTAGGAGATGGGGTGAGGACCAAGAGGGAAAATTGCACCCCATTTGTCAGCTTGTCAGATTTGAAAACTTGCTACCCACTGTCCTGTCCATTGCCCCAACTTCCCGGTCTTCATATAAAAATCCCCCACTCCACTGATTATCCGGTCCACTCATAAGCTTGCACCCTTTCCGATCCACTCCTATGCCACTGTATTGTATATAGTCGAGTGTAATTCTGTATTGAATGACTCTTAATAATTTAGATATTTATGTGTATGTACTTTTAATATTCTTTTTTTATTGTACAAGTATTATAATATTGTGAAATGATACTTCAAAACATTGAATTGAATTGAATTACAATGTGAAAGTCTTACGGACGAGCAGACGATAATGAAGACGGTGATTATAAGATGGCGAACTCTAACATTGTTTTCAGGACCATGTGAATTAAACAAAAACTTTATAGTCCAAACCCAGCTACGATCGATCTCGGTACTTTCCGTACTGAACGTAATACATCATATGTACAAGCAATATTTCACAGAATTTTCTGATATTTTTTTTAATTTTACATTTAACTTTCAGACCAGTATGAAGACCATCAGTGGCTGCTGGATCATTGGTATCATGTATTGTACATAATAGTGTCATTTGCTGTCTTCATGCTGTGGATAGTTTTATTGAAATGTAGGACCAAGCGAAAAACAAGAGGTACTAGCCTAATTTAAACACAAGTGTATTAACATATTAGTAGTGTGTAATGATTTAAGCCTAAGTCATACTAATGTACAGGACCTAAAACTTGGTAAATGCTCGGTGAACCACGCCTTTATCTTAGATTTTAAGTAGCATACACATAAACTTTGTACCTTAAGACACTGCACTAATATTTATATAAACGAAACATAGTCTGTTAACTTTAATTTAGTTCAGTGTATTGGTTAATCTAATAAAAACAATGACTGAAGTATGCATTTTAAGGTGAAATTTGTTCTAACTACCACACATGCTGTGGAACAGGCAGAATGGGTGTAGCTCTGGGAGCAGGATATCGTTGGTACCCCCTATTTAGTGCTAATGTCGAGGGGAAAATCGCATGATAATGAAATTGTACAAGATGATATCATCTTGGCGTCGGTTTTTATGAAGTGGGAAATGGAACAGAAACTTTTTAATTTGTAATTCGTCTAAAATGTTGAGAATTTTTGTTTGAAGAATGTGGATATTTTGTCTATTTCCGATTTACAACATTTAAAAAATATTCAAACATAACTTGGTGATATAATATATCGTTAGCGATAATCGGGGACTTTTTTTTATATCGACGGCAACAATTACAGTACTGGAATTAAAGTGTATCTTTTTAATTATCAGGAACAAGAGAAAGCAGAAAGAAAATCATACCACAGTTACCAGTCAAACAAGACCCAAATCTACCGAAGATAATAAGAAATGATTCGACTGGTGATAAACTTAGAAAAACTAAAAAACAGAGACCACATAGGATATCCAAACAAGGCATGGGTTTTTCGAAAAAGATGAAGAATTTGCCAAAAGTAAGCGGAAGCTTCGATGTAATATCACAAGACAGTTGGGAATTCGTTTCTATGCCATGCAAAGAAGTGTCTTCAAGAAATTTGCGAGTATTTGACATCAGAGATCGTCATTATGTTTCAGGAAATGTCATGGACGCACTATTGTGTATTACACCTAATTGTACAAAGCACCCGTTTCACAGAATACAGAAATGTGGATGCCAAATTGTTTGCAATTCAGAAGACTTTACTCCAGACACTGTCGAACAGGAATCTAGTGAAATGTCGGTTCAAAGTCTGGATAACGCCGCAGAATCTAACTCGGAAAATATTCAGAACGATGAAGATGTCGTTCCCAGTGGTGAATCTGAAAGTGATCACAACGTCCCTTCAGTTCTAAACGATACCAACATGGATGAGGAGTTCGGATCTCCATGTGCAAGCTCTAGTTTTATAAATAATTCTGCGACCATCAGGAATGCGCATAATGACTCGATTGTATCAGATTGTGCCGTTTTTGACCCGTTTAGTGGTTTGAATGAAACAAGTTCACCGAATAGATCGCAACTACACAAATATGTTGAATCTAGAATGACTTGGTTTGGAGGTTTATATACCCACACAAGAGAAACATCAGTTACAAGTTTCAGATATGATGGGTTAGACCAAAGCATCCCACGTGGGTTACTAGATGCATTGGACGAATCGTTTGATGTCCATGAAACCCAAAAGAATTTGTCACTCTATGGATTTGAAACGGTATGCTAAGACTAAATTTGATATCACTATCACTGGGTCGACACCACTGTTGGTGGACTATTAGTCCTCGAGGGTATAATCTGCCCAGTTAGTCGGTGTTTCGGTTCTGACATGGTTTATTAGATATATTTATTATTGAAGTTTAAAACTCCTAATTAATGTAATTATTATCTAAACTAAGGTTGTCCTCCCTCAGGCATAAGTGACCTTAGCCGATTTTGGCTAGCCTGTTTAGGCCCTTTGGTTTATTACTCGCAAACTATTATTTGGCTTTCCAATATTCCGATATTGAGCGTACCCGGTGAAGGTTATTCCAGAAACGAGTCGTGCGCTACCTTTTTATATGACGTCATTTATATACCAGAGCAGCCATATATGGGATATCAAGGAAATAACCCGCCCATGCAAACAGACAGACGTTAATGTTCACACTTCTGCAATAATTCAGTTATATCTCGGTGGTCAGTTTTACAGGTGGTTGTCATACAACCGGAGTATATTGAGAAAATCACATTTTAAGTGACAAACGTTATCACATCAAGTTTTATACGGTACGCCTCGCCACGAACGGAAACGAACTCACAGTACGGGTATCAAATGCATTGATTGGTAGTTGTATTAAGTCAATTAAAGAGCCCGAAATAAAACAAAGAGCTCTCTAAACGACGTTCCATACAGACGTATGGCCAGTAGTTGAAGAAGTCTACGTAAGAGGGACTTACTGCAGCGGTGCTACATACAAATTTAAGAGGTTATTATTAACTAGATACAAGAATTAATCGAACTGCCATGTGATCGTGGACATGGTATTTCTGACAAGTTGCTCAGTGAGATTGCCGTTTTGAAAAAGTAATGGTGTAAGTGACGGGTTTATAAACAAATGCGTGATTCACACTCGTCAACTACCGGCATATACTATCAATGACGACACGACTATTTTGCATGTACATTTATAGGCTTAACCCTCCACATTTGTATGCCTGTTCCACACTAGGACATGAATTTCCGTCGTCATATCTCGTACGTGGTCTTTTTGTGTTCGATGATTTGGGTGAGAGGTAGTTGTCCGGTTTTTTTTTTGCGTTTGTTGATATTGGTTTAATTGTTTAAACTTTGTTTTTATCAGAATCATGTCAACGTTGACAACAATATAAACAAATGACTACGTACGTGGTCGTTCGCATCGATTAGGTTAGAAACAAATGCTTTCAGAACTCAAATCTAATTGATGTTTCTACGATCTTCTTATTTTATTGTTTTGTCACGTGACAATCTTTTACAACGAGTTATCGGTCCTTGCACTAATATATATGACGAACACAATGTAAGCTGTTGGTCGATTGGTCAATATATGTAATTGTCATTCATGTGGTTGGATGCTCTTTGAATGAAAAGTTACCTGGCATGACCTCATATGGGATGTTGTTTATACAATATTGTGTTGTCCATGTTATATGCCGAAATAAGTCCCAAGGTTAGAAGGCATAATGCATGACCCGAAGGGAAGTGCATTATGCCTTCTAACCTTGGGACATATTTCGGCATATAACATGGACAACACAATATAATTGTTATTATTACTCTGAATGTCTTTGGTGATTTAAAAAAAAATTAAATTTGTCTAAAATGTATTGATAGTATACAGATTGGCAAATAATATTCATTTAAATTCAACAATAACAATTAACTGTCAAATATTTAAGGCACAGGCTACGAATACGACGGATACGTATTCGTAGCCTGGGTTCTACAAGTACGACGGGCGGAAGTTGTGACTAATGATCAACCGGTTTCCGGACATGAACCCCTATTTTACGGAAATTAATCACGTATTGCTAGCATCTAGAGGTTACGAATACGACGGATTTTTGTTTTCTTAAATACATTGTTTTTAGATATTTATTACTGTGATACTATAAAGTTTAAAGAAAAAAAATATACATAGATATTTTTAATTTAAGAATTATCATATACAATTTAAAATTTCAAGTAAGACAATGTATTAAATTAATGTTCAAAGTTATTTCAAGCAATTTCATTATTTTGTCCACTGTCGAGACTACTTTAGTGAAACAGGTGGTTGAAAGCTGCCTTTGAAACCTCATGGTTATGTTCATTAATTCCAGAGTTTCATCATCTTTACAACGAACTCTTATAGACATAGGACACTTCATTTGGAATGTACTGAAAAAACATTTTTACCTGGTGTAAAAATATAAAAACATAATAACATAACTGAAAAAAAATTCTTTTACAGATTTATACTTTGCTCCAACACGGAGCGCACTACCATCGTCGTCCATTTTGAAAATAATTAGTATTGGGAAGTGTGAGTTGTACTCTGAGAAGTACTCATACCAGTGAAATCTATGGGCTTAATCGTTTATTGTAAGACTAGTTTTTCAATGCATCAGATTTTATTGGAATAAAAGTAAACTACAAACAGAAAATTATATAAAAAATTCATAAATTGTCATTTAATGAAATAAAAACAATATATTTAAGAAAACAAAAATCCGTCGTATTCGTAGCCTCTAGATGCTAGCAATACGTGATTAATTTGCGTGAAAAAGGGTTCATGTCCGGAAACCGGTTGATCATTAGTCACAACTTCCGCCCGTCGTACTTGTAGAATCCAGGCTACGAATACGTATCCGTCGTATTCGTAGCCTGTGCCAATATTTAATTCTCAAACCTGGAACTAGCCATTGTTTTGACAGACGACAGCATCAACGTTAAAGAAACACGTACAATACATTGTAATTTGCACACTGTTAAAAGCGCTCAGGTGATCCCGTTTAGACCCCCGCCTATTTAAATGACGTAGCATTGCTCTAAGCTTCGCCCATCAGCATAGTAATGACTCCAACAATAGTACTATGCGAGTGCATAGTACAACGACGCTATTTATTCTTTGTAAAATTATGTTTCGATAATATCATGTCTTACGGTTGATTAGAATCATTTCCATTCCGTCAAAATTTTGTTATTTTCGTCCGCCAGATCACGTGATTTCGATGGACTAATCGGCATTGAACTTCCGATATGTGCCGTTTTAAAGTTCGATCCTCAACTTAAAAAAATCTTAACATTTTCTGTAAAAAACAGATCTATATCAATTAAATTATTTTATTTGTATCAAAGACTTCAAAGCAGAGACAAATACTTCTTTAAAATTAAATTTGTTTTCTTTCTTTATTTGCGTCTGTCAACATCATCAAAGGAAAACGATCTGCCTTTATGTATATATTTCTGATATCAGACAGATAGTGGGGTACCGAACACCAGTATTTATTCAGCGGTTTCCTTGGCGTCTCCATATTACAATTACTTATAATCTACCGCATCTACGACTATGATATGCTGACGTTGTCACAGTAATAGCGTAAACACCGGAAGTCTCCTGCCGATTTGTTCAGACGTCAAGACAAGAAAAAGACGGAACGTGGTCGGAATTGACATGATTCGAAACAACCGTAATAAGGCAAAAAAAAAAGACAACAACAAACATTAATTAGAGAGAATTAGAGGACAATCTTAACTTGTACATTATGTATTTTGTATTTTCAGAATTCCGCCTTTCAATTCGTAGCTATATGTTTTGCAAAACAAGTAATTGGAAAGTTGAAGCAGGCATTCTTGGCGAAAAAGTCCAACAATGAAAGAGAGAATTCCTACTATGACTACTGTGACTACAGTCAAATACAAACAGAACTAGAACCTACGTGTTTAGCAGTGCATGATAGGAGGTTTAAGGAATAAAAATATTAAAATAACTAACATGTTGTTTATACCAAGCACAAAAATTAACAAATAAAGAACGTTTAAGATAAAAAAGTTGCCAAATTTTGTCCTGGAACGGACCACTGACGACCATGCACTAATAACGAACTGTTGTTAGCTAGGACCGGCTGTAAGTTGTCTTTACATACATGTGCAAGGGGCGTGGCATTCTGTATACACGATGTATTGATTTACACCCAGTCACAGGAACGACTTGTGTTTTTGATTCACACCTATTTCTTTGGTGTGAAAATGTGCAAAACAGTTCTTCGGGGGATTTCATTTATCTAAAAATGTATTAGTGTTACATCTTCACTATATATCGTCCTAAAACAGTTTCACTATGAGGGAATCCCCGTTTCTCCACGGCAGCGTACTACGGACATCGAAACTCTGACATCCTCTTTATTTGAGACAGGCAAATTATTCATCTATAAGTGATACTATCGCCGTTTTTCTAATGTAACCAATCAATCACAGAGGCGTAGCAGCCGGGGGTGGTGGTGTCAAGGGTACACATGTCCCCACTTTTTGGGCAAAAGTTTTGAAAAAGCTGAAGTAAAATGACCTGTTTATTTGTTTGTCAGTCAGATCCACTAATACGCCTTTGAATCATAAAACATCTTTATGATAACAATGTCTATATGAGAAAAAAATCGTACATGTATTTAATCCGCCTCTTGGAGTCAGAAAATATTTAATCTGAACCACAGGCGCTTGTGGTATGGAATTGTCACCCTTTATCTGATTTTCTGTTTACATATATTTACAATAGAAATTCTTTATTGTTTCTTTTTTTTCCGTTATTTAACGTATTCTTCTCCATATCCATACAATCTTATGGTAACAGCAGTTTACATATGTCAACCCTCTGTGGATAATAAAAGTATAGAGCATAGTGACCATATGCCGACCATCTATGGATGATAAGAGTATAGAGCATAGTGATCATATGCCAACCCCCTGTGAATAATAAGAGTAAAGAGTATAGTGACCATATGCAAACCCTCTGTGGATAATAAGAGCATAGAGCATAGTGACCATATGCCGACCCTTTGTGGATAATAAGAGTACAAAGCATAGTGACCATATGCCGACCCTCTGTGGATAATAAGAGTATAGAGCATAGTGATCATATGCGAATTTTCTGTTGATAATAAGAGTATAGAGCATAATGATCATATGCGAACTTTCTGTTGATAATAAGAGTATAGAGCATAATGATCATATGCGAACTTTCTGTTGATAATAAGAGTATAGAGCATAATGACTATATGCCGACCTTCTGTGGATAATAAGAGTATAGAGCATAGTAGCCATATGCGAGCCTTCTGTTGATAATAAGAGTATAGAGCATAATGATCATATGCGAACTTTCTGTTGATAATAAGAGTATAGAGCATAATGATCATATGCGAACTTTCTGTTGATAATAAGAGTATAGAGCATAATGACTATATGCCGACCTTCTGTGGATAATAAGAGTATAGAGCATAGTAGCCATATGCGAGCCTTCTGTTGATAATAAGAGTATAAAGTATAATGACCATATGCGGACCCTCTGTGGATAATAAGAGTATAGAGCATAGTGACCATATGCCGACCCTCTGTGGATAAGAAGAGCATAGAGACCACATATGGACCCTCTGTGGATAATAAGAGCATGGAGCATAATGACCATATGCCGACCCTCTGTGGATAAGAAGAGTATAAAGTATAATGACCATATGTGGACCCTCTGTGGATAATAAGAGCATGGAGCATAGTGACCATATGCAAACCTTCTGTTGATAATGAGAATATAGAGCATAGTGACCATGTGTGGACCCTCTGTGGATAATACGAGCATGGGGCATAGTGACCATATGTGGATCCTCTGTTGATAATAAGAGTATAGAACATAGTGATCATATGTGGACCCTCTGTGGATAATAAGAGCATGGACCATAGTGACCATATGCGGACCATCTGTTGATAATAAGAGTATAGAGCATAATGACTATATGCGGACGCTCTGTGGATAATAAGAGTATAGAGTATTGTGACCATATGCCGACCCTCTGTGGATAAGAAGAGTATAGAGCATAGTGACCATATACGAACCCTCTGGATAATAAGAGCATGGAACATAGTGACTATATGTCGACCCTTTGTGGATGATAAGAATATAGAGTATAGTGACCATGTGTGGACCCTCTGTGGGTAATAAGAGCATGGGGCATAGTGACCATATGTGGACCCTCTGTTGATAATAAGAGTATAGAACATAGTGATCATATATGGACCCTCTGTGGATAAGAGCATGGAGCATAGTGACCATTTGTCGACCCTTTGTGGATGATAAGAGTATAGAGCATAATGACAATATTCTGACCCTCTGTGGATAATAAAAGTATAGAGCATCGTCACTATATGTCGACCCTTTGTGTATAATAAGAGTATAGAGCATAGTGGCCATATGCCGACCCTCTGTGAATAATAGAATAGAATAGAATAGAATAGAATAAGTTTATTAACCAAATCAGGGCCCCAGGAGGGCATATACAAATAACAATTATGATTGATACACAACAACAATACATCAAATATTAAAATAAGAGTATAGAGCATGGTGACCGTAGCGAACACATATTTTCTTGTAAAACTTCTCCGATTGATTTCTGATATTGTGTCAGGTTCTTATATTAACACCATTAATCAAAATTATTATTCTTCAATAAAGTTTAAAGCCTTTTATTGTTAATATCCAGTGTACATTTAAACATCGATTTGTAGTCAACGATTTAACTACGTAATAGATGGGTAAATCACGAGAAATACCTAAATGACATTTAACGGAATGTGTTGATTATTCTAGAAGTATTCCGAATAAAACGTTGTGAAATAACCATTGCTTGTGATGGTGAAATTTTTCGGTATTGCGAAATACCACTGGGTATAAAAGAGAATGTTTTGGCGGGTTTATGTCAGAATAAAATGTGAACGATTAGCTCAATTCTTAAGAGAAAAACTGAAATCTAGCCCGTTATAGGGCAAGTTGACAGCCGCATTCAGAGGAGAAGTAAAAAAGCAAAATGGTTAGTGCATTTAATATTTTTATTTAATTTAAATAACTTTATTTTAAATTAACATTCAAATTAATACCTATATAAACAATCCAATGTCTTATGAACGGCATTAAACGAATATGCTTGTCAATTTTAGATCTTTTTGATTTGTTGTAGATTGATCCTGTGATTGCAATTTCGTATGTGTAATAACATAAGACATGCATATCAATAATTTAAAGTTAAAAGTATACAACAACAGATTTTCCCAAACGGGGGACCTACTTCATTATTTTTTTTGGTGCAAGAAAAAGAAGGGGGTGGTCCTAATTTGGTCAGAAAACCCCCCGTAAAATTAACAAGTTTCTAATCAAAAACACAGGTACTTGTGGACAGGACCCTATATGATGCCTCGGATTGCTCCCCCCCTTTTTTTTAACATCGATTTTTTTTCATGTACACAACATTTTGCAACTTTCTATGTATCACTGGATGACACATATACAATAAATACAATCAAGCAGTAGTTTCTATCCATACCGGGTTTCTGACATATGTCAAAAATCGATATTAAAAAAGGGGGGGAGGAGCAATCAGAGGCATCATATAGGGTCCTGTCCACAAGTACCTGTGATTAAAAAAGGGTGATCGCCTATACATACAAAATAAAATCGCAAGCATAATGTTTGTAGGCAAAGAGAAAAATAAATCCTGAATGATCTATATTTCTTGTGCATTCTAAATACATGGAAAATATAATAAATAAAATCATAATACAATAACGACACATTTCTAAAGAAATATGAAAAATATCATGCACTACAATGCCTGCTATGAACCGAATGTACTGCAATGAAATGTTGACGTGTTGTTAGCGACTGCAAGAACTAATTTATAAGTTTTAAATATTTTCTTTTCTTTCCTGATTCTTGAAACATTGAGGAAATATAAAATAAAATAACACACAACTTTTTAGGTGAACTTTACAATGGAGCAGTTACGACAGGCCATGGAGCACCCCAAAAATGTCCGCAACATGGCAGTTATAGCCCATGTCGACCACGGGAAGACCACTTTAACCGATTCCCTCCTGGCCCGGGCAGGCATCATTGCAGCCAACCAGGCAGGTGATAAATGTGCCATGGATACAAGGAAAGATGAACAGGAGAAGGGAATTACCATTAAATCGACGTAAGTGTACTATTTCTTGTGGTAATTATAGATCTTGATTGTTTGTGGTTTGGTACCATATTATCACTAAGCAGTGACAATTTGATTTTTGTGGGGAGGGGAGGGGGGGGGGGGGGCCAATAAAGTCCCTCAGGCTCTGTCTCATAGTGTACTTGGTTTAAAATGAAACGTTTGCTCAAATAATTGTCTAATAACATAATAACAGGTCCTAATTATGTTTAGTGCTCTCGTATCTATTACATACTTATTTCTTTACCTGGAAACTTTTGTTCGAAATATCTCCCTTGCCCCTCCCCCATCATTTAAAAAATCAACTGGTAGCTACATATCAAACTATAACTGTTAAAATATCATGTAATATTTCTAATTTTAAGAAAAGTTTTGATGAGCATAATAAACTGGTCTCTTTTCAAATGTGTAGAATAGAATATCTCTTTTGAAGTAAATAATCAAGTTTACCGAGGTAATTCAACCATTGTAAAAATTAGAATACATTATAAACTCTAAATGTGGACTTGTCTCTAGTCAAGTCTAGTACAAAGTGTATGTCACACATTGATGCTAAAAAGGTTTACAAGACAATAAAATATTTGATTTAATTTTGATTTATGAAAAAGAATCATTGCAATAGCAAAAATATAGCCCATGTCGGTCAAAAGTTCCCACAACTTTTTATATAAAATATTTGATACAATATATAAATATTTACATGAAATGTATTCCTTATTTTACAGTGCCGTATCATTGCTGTATGATGTCGACTCCAAAATCCTCCCCGTCAGTCACCAGAAGGAGGAATCCTACGAATACATCGTTAATTTGATCGATTCTCCTGGTCACGTGGATTTCTCCTCTGAAGTGACGGCGGCGTTAAGAGTAGCTGATGGGGCATTGGTCGTTGTAGACAGTGTTAGCGGTAAGTTGTTTGATACACTGGTCGTTGTAGACAGTGTTAGCGGTAAGCTGTTTGATATTTTTTCTGTGACGAAATATCAAGAAATATAATTTGTTCTGCTAATTAAGGTCTACAAGATTACAAAAGTGATTTTGGCACTTGGTGCTCATCTGAGTATTCCCATGGTAAAATTTATGAGAAAAAAAAAAAAATACAAATATGATATTAGTATTATTACAAAAAGTAGTACATTCTGGATATATGCTGCAAAAATTTTGTTTAGAGTTTGGATATACAATTTGCATATTTCATTTTGCAAGACGAAATCAAGCGCGTTTATCGCGAATGCCGAATTTCGTGGGTTCACACTCTAAATCTACTATCTTATTATAGGTGTCTGTGTACAGACAGAGACTGTGTTGAGACAAGCCCTGTGTGAGAGAATTAAGCCAGTGTTGATGATAAATAAGCTAGACAGATGTGTATTCGAGACACAACTACAACCAGAAGAACTGTATCAAGGCCTACGAGGTGTTATTGTACGATTCAATGCATTAGTAGCCACGTACTCTAATGAAGAAGTAATGGGAGATTTAACGGTACGTTTATCAATTCACACTGATTTATATCTAATAGTTTTTCGAATTGCGAAGTGGAATTAATAAAAAAAAAAAAAGAAAAGAAAAAAGAGAATAGGTATCCTTATGTTCACCTTTCAGAAAAATGAATATGCCATTTTCACCAATACTTCAGATATATTCATGCCCCTTATTGGACAATGACTAATTATATCTTGGGGCCAATGAGTTGGATTACTTAACACCTCATACAAGCCTATCACCAATACGGCGTGGGTTCGCGCCCGGCTTTGTAAATTACAAAAAGGGTGCACTCGACTCGACTGCTTGCCCATGGTCGGTGGTTTTCTCTGGGTACTCCGCCTTCTTCCACCACTAAAACTGGTCGCCATGATATAGCTGAAATATTGCTGAAAGTGGCGTTAAACACCAAAAATCAATCAATCAATCAACTATAGTGGGAATCGAACTAAAAAAAAAACAAACAAAAAAACAGCAAGAAAAACTCCCACCAACGATAATATTCCTAACAATTAAACAAACAATAGAGTATAAAATAGTAATAAACATCTACAAACATGAACTTTATGGTAATTCTACAAGAATAGTAATAAACATCTACAAACATGAACTTTATGGTAATTCTACAAGAATAGTAATAAACATCTACAAACATGAACTTTATGGTAATTCTACAAGCATAGTAATACACATCTACAAACATGAACTTTATGGTAATTCTACAAGCATAGCATAAAATTATTGAATACAAGAAATACTTAATGATATGCCACTTTTTTCACAGGTTGATCCAACGTGTTGTAATGTAGCATTCGGATCAGGATTGCACCGTTGGGGTTTTACATTGCGACGGTTTGCAAAAATGTACGCTGACAAATTTGGCGTCAGTGAAGACAAAATGTTGAAGAGATTGTGGGGTGACAACTTTTACAATACAGAGACGAAAAAATGGGGTACAGTGAAGGAGGAAAACTGTGTTAGAGGATTTAACAGATTCATTTTGGAACCTTTATACAAGGTAAACATCTTAACTATATTCTACTCCATCTAGATGCTATTTAGTTTCTATACCTTTTATCATAGCGGAAACAAAAACGAAGAGGAACTAAACCTCTCTGGTGTTAACAATTTTCTTTGATTAAAAAAGTTTCAGTTTATATAAACTGTTGATGTTTTCACTTACTTTTTTCATGGAATGTATTTTTTTAATTTTCCCTTGGAATTTTAAAATGTCTTAGAAACAAACAGAAACAAAACTTTCTAAGAAAATATTTGTCTACTGATCTAATATCATGATCTAACATTTGTCTACTGATCTAATATCATGATCTAACATTTGTCTACTGATCTAATATCATGATCTAACATTTGTCTACTGATCTAATATCATGATCTAACATTTGTCTACTGATCTAATATCATGATCTAACAAGTTGAACCTTATATTTTTCTATGACAGGTCCATTCTATTGACAGATTTTTGTTTTGTTTTAGATTTGTGGCATTATTACCACCATGGCACATTAATAATTTCATCAAATTGTATAATATGTTGTTTCTTATTATAGGTACTCCATTCAACAAAGTGCCAGGATAAAGCAGAGTTACTTAACCTTGTAGAGAAAGTTGGTGTAAACCTGACAGCAGAAGAAAAAGAAACAGAGGGTAAAACTTTGATGAGAACAGTGATGAAGAAATGGCTACCAGTTGACGATGCTCTATTGGAGATGTTTGTGGTGCATCTACCATCTCCATTAGTGGCACAGCAATACAGGACAGAACTGTTGTATGAAGGTCCTCAAGACGACGAAGCAGCTGTAGGTATGTAGCATTTTTGAACCGTTTTAACACTAAAAATTAAACGAATGAATTAGCCGTCCAAAACATACATAAAGATGGAGACGAACACAGAGAGTACCCTACTTCTGTCAAATGGTAAAATTAAGTAAAGAGACGATCCGTATGAAACTCTTAGAAGGATTCTTTCAGAGATTTTGTAAAAGAAACACTGATTTTATAGATAACCATAATCTAGAAAAACTAGTGAGTCTGTTAAGCACATTAAAATTTCTCAAAATAAAGTGAACAAGTTCTTCATTAAACATTAGAACTGACGGAACTCTTAGTTGTTTTTTTCTTGCAAGTGACATTGTAGCTCTGTAAAACATACAATTGTATTTTCATGTTTGTATGTTTTTCCTTATCATAAAACTGAAGTAGTTTATATGATAATACAGTTTATTATTATAATAAAATATAAAAGATAACTTAATTGTAAATTCCTATTTATTTCCAGCAATGAAAACATGTAACCCAAATGGACCATTGATGTTATACATCTCCAAAATGGTTCCAGCATTAAACAAAGGAAGATTTTATGCCTTTGGTAGAGTTTTCTCTGGTACTGTAAGCACTGGTCAGATGGTTCGGATAATGGGGCCACACTATAGACCTGGAACAACACACGACCTGTTTGTCAAGAAAGTACCAAGGTATATAGCATATATTTACTTCATTCGGAATTTGTACCCAAGTGTATAAGTGTAATGTTGGACAGTCTCTCATGTTCATTTACATCCATATCATGCCCTACTAATTGTTGTTAAGAAGGGTCGTCGTGGCCTTAATCGAATGATAGTTGGGATTACATTTACATATGCAACAAGTACCTAACACCACTACAGTTTTGACTTAGATACGGCTTGTGTCAAGGGTGTTCTGAATACAACTTTATGCCATCAAGTTTGCTACTTACTTGTGTGGCAAGTCGTGGATTTTGTCATGGTAAGTTACAGTTTCCTCCAACAATAAAACTGACAGCCAGGATGTAACTGCAACATTACAGAAAGTGGTGTTTACATGTATACAACCATAATTCAACACAATCCATGTTATCAAGTCATCATTAATGTACCAACCCAATACCCTGGTAGCTTTTGTGAAAGAAAAATATGTCAAACACTTCTGATGCTATCAAATAGATGTTTTTGGTGAAAAAAAATAAGGAGACTTTTCAAAATGCTAACGGTCTGTAAAAATATAGTTACATACTTTTTCCGTTAAGTTTCCCGAAACAATGTATTCTTTTAAATACCCTGTAAAATGTGTATTGAAAACCACATATCTACGTGTTAAAAAACTATCCTCTATTTTTTGTTACAGTACAGTAATAATGATGGGATCTGGCGTTTCTGGAGGTATCCATGATGTACCTTGTGGTAATGTGGTTGGTCTGTCTGGCATTGACAAGTTTCTGGAAAGATCGGGCACGATATCGACGTATGAGCACGCCCACAACATGAAGGTAATTGCATGCTTTTATTCAGCTGTGTTTTTTTCAATCTGATACACGATAAACCAATGAAAATGTTGCTATTTACAGTGGGTTTGTGTTTAAAATGAGCAGTACTTACACGAACTGCAATGATTGTGGTCTTTGTAAATACTAACAGCTAGGGTGTCATATTTATGGCTGAAATCTAGTTCATTAAGATCTTTCTACATATTAACGATTTCAACATTGATATTCTCTGGTTGTTTTATTAAAATTAATGGTTTCTTCTTTAGGTAATGAAGTTTTCTGTAAGTCCAGTTGTCAGGGTGGCCGTAGAAGTTAAGAATCCAGCAGATTTACCAAAGCTAGTAGAAGGAATGAAACGTTTAGCTAAATCCGATCCTTTGGTACAATGTCGTCTGGAGGGAGGACAGCATATAGTGTGTGGTGCCGGTGAATTACACATGGAAATATGTCTTAAAGATCTGGAGAATGAACACGCAGGCGTACCATTAAAGGTATGCATTTCCATCGGAAGTTCAAATAACCAATTATTATTGATTTGAATAAAAACGTAGATATTTAATATAGTACTCGTTTCAGGAAGATCTTTTATCAGGTACACTCCAAGACAAGTTATTGGAAAGCAAAATATGACATTTTAAAGCATATTTAAAAATCAGTATTCATATTGAAATGGAGAAATTGAATTTGGTTTTGTAAAAGATCAAATTAGTATAAAGAAATAATCAATATTTGCTTTTGAATACTGCCTGTGTCCCTTTCAACATTCATTTCATGCATTTTTCATGGTCACATGATTTTTCTGCTTTCAGGTTTCTCAACCCGTTGTCACTTACAGAGAGACAGTTAGTGACACCTCAGATCAAATCTGTATTGTAAAAACCTCAAACAAACTAAACAGGATATACATGACAGCTTCACCCTTACCAGATGATCTTGTTGATGATATCGAGAGTGTAAGTATAGGAACAGTTACTGATATAACCTTGCAAAAATACAGGTTTTCAATTCTTAATACTTGTGCAATATCATAGCATTACTGTTTAGACATTTATATTGTTTATAAAAATATAGATGTGGGAAGAAATAATTTCATACCATGAGGGGGAAACATTACTAATTGGTTGTTAACTCATTTTATTATTGCAGTATGATCATTTAAATTATCATCATCGAAAATTGGCCTGATGCTATGCATGCCTAATGTTCTGGCACATTAGACAGACATTAAATTGTAGACACTATAGTATAACTACCAGACACAAGTTAATAAAATATACAACTGATGTAATACATTATAGCGATATTAGTTGTTGCATTGTCACTATATATCACCTTAGGGAGGGGGGGTTATGGTTTTTTGTTTCGTTCAGAATTTTTTTTTCCGACAACACAGCAGTTAGAATATTTAATTTTTTTGTCGTGCAAAGCGCGAAATTTTTTTCCAAAATTTAACATTGGGTTATATGACAAAAACTCTGAATCAGATAATTTTTTTTTCCTCCACCGAAATCAGAATATTTTTTTAGAAAAAAACCCCCTTCAAGTTAAATGGTCGGTCTCTTACAATCAGTAGAGCCAAACAATTCATTACTGATCGCCAAACACCACTTTATGTGCTTGCAAATATATAGCATTTTAAATATTATATTTTTGTATTTTAGGGAAAGGTATCTGCCAGTCAAGATGTCAAAGAAAGAGCACATTATTTGGTGGAGAATTACGATTTTAATGCCACTGATGCCAAGAAAATCTGGTGTTTTGGACCATCAAACTCTGGTCCAAACATGTTGGTAGACTGCACCAGGGGAGTTCAAAATCTTCAGGACATCAAGGATGTGATGGTTGCAGGTTTCCAATGGGCCTCAGAAGAGGTACGTTTTGACATAGCTCTATTTAAATGATTCTACAAAGAATATCATTACTAGACAATATATATTTTGTAGGTAAAATCACATTATATTTAGACATATGATACATGCCTAACCATTGTTACTCTTCTCTCTTTCCAAGGATGTTTTTCAAGTTAGCTTGTATTTACTTGAACATAAAAACATAAATGATGATGGAATGACAGAATTGAGAAATATGTTCAGATGTATTTTCTTGATAATTCCCCAAATTATTTTTTCATTATTTTTTTATAATGATTCCATACTAACCAAAATGTTTTACTTTTTAACAAGAGCCGAAGAAATTGCCAACTTTTACTACATTACACAACAATCACTCATCCCTCACTTATCAATATATATTTGATTATTTTAGGGTATTTTATGTGAAGAGCACATCCGTGGTGTCCGTTTCGACATTCGTGATTTGAAGATACACAGTGATCCTAGCCACAGAGGTGGTGGTCAGTTTATACCAGCAACAAGACGAGCCATGATTGCTTCAATGCTAACAGCCAAACCAAGAATAATGGAACCAGTTTACCTTGTTGAGATACAGGTAAATCATTATAAGTCTTACCAAATATACCAGGACTGGTTTGTGTCCTGGGGTTAGTTATAGTGTTCATCAATACTGTCATAAACTTGAGAAACAAAAGTCTGTACTGTATGTTCTTCTTGTGTCCTGGGGTTAGTTATAGTGTTCATCAATACTGTCATAAACTTGAGAAACAAAAGTCTGTACTGTATGTTCTTCTTGTGTCCTGGGGTTAGTTATAGTGTTCATCAATACTGTCATAAACTTGAGAAACAAAAGTCTGTACTGTATGTTCTTCTTGTGTCCTGGGGTTAGTTATAGTGTTCATCAATACTGTCATAAACTTGAGAAACAAAAGTCTGTACTGTATGTTCTTCTTGGATACATTAGAAGTAATAGCCATTATGAATAATTAATGTACCATATTTTATGTCATTTCTTCAGCCATTTTTTGCATCGACATTATAGAATGTCAGAACCATGAATTACATTAAATTGTAGAAATTGTTATGTTTTATATATCTTAGAGTCTAATAGTGATGCTTTCTATTAACAGGTACCCCAAACAGAGATGGGAGGAGTATACAGTGTTCTTTCGAAGCGACGAGGGCAAATCATTGAAGCAGTTCAGCAAGAAGGTGTTCCCCTATTCCAGATAAAAGCATTTTTACCTGTAAATGAATCATTTGGTAAGTACCGGTTATAAAAACTTTCTTAATTCAGAAACCATGTTTTCTCCTTGTGAGGAATTCTTCAGTCAAATACAAATTGCTTAGTGAGGCATACGAGAAAGCTAAAACATTGTCACGTCTAGAATACTGTGTTCGCCATGATGATTTGGTTGATCAATATGTATCCAGAGATAATCACTGACCTGCTGCCAAGTCACTAACAAACTATAGTATACATATGTATTAAGGCCAGAATCTATCATATAACTTTAGTACTAATCGGGATGTAGTGGAAGAAAGCCAGGACAGAACAAGTCAACAATAGATTAAAATATCATAATCCCCCAAAGAATAGTCAACTAAATGAAAGATCATCAATAAAAAAAAAATCACTGTTTTCAAATTTAGCATTCAACTGAGATCCAACAAACATCTTATTTTAATTTGAATGTCATTAATTTTAAGAATATTTTGTTTGCTTGCAGGATTTACTGAAGACCTTAGAAGTCAAACAGGAGGAAAGGCTTTCCCACAGTGTGTATTTGATCATTGGCAATATTTACCAGGAGACCCCATGGATACATCAGATTCCTCTAGATCTGGCACAGTTGTCAAGGAAGTCAGAAAGAGGAAAGAATTAAACCCTGTTATTCCACCACTACAAAACTTCATAGACAAAATATAATCCACATTTGTGTATTTGAATCAACAGAACTTTATTATATTTTAAAGCAAAAGAACTATTTTTTCTATGGTGCAACACTGATCAAAATTGAAATCAAATTATATATTTTAATTGACATATCAACAGTTTTTACAATTTTACAAGAATAAAAGTTAATTCACTGGCAATTTATACGTGTTATTATTTAGTTGCATGAATATAGGTAATACAGTGGAACTTGTGCAATCCGACACCTGAGTTTTCCGACAACCTGTGACATTCGACAAAAATTTATGGTCTCAATAAACAGCTATGACATATGCACATGATATACCTGTATAAGCCCCATAACTCAAACAATAAATGTGAAACATGAGAATGTATATAAACCTTCAGGTCTAAGGAAAAGTAGTCTAGGCAAATCAAACAATAAATGTGAAACATGAGAATGTATATAAACCTTCAGGTCTAAGGAAAAGCAGTCTAGGCAAATCAAACAATAAATGTGAAACATGAGAATGTATATAAACCTTCAGGTCTAAGGAAAAGCAGTCTAGGCAAATCAAACAATAAATGTGAAACATGAGAATATATATAAACCTTCAGGTCTAAGGAAGAGCAGTCTAGGCAAATCAAACAATAAATGTGAAACATGAGAATGTATATAAACCTTCAGGTCTAAGGAAGAGCAGTCTAGGCAAATCAAACAATAAATGTGAAGCATGAGAATGTATATAAACCTTCAGGTCTAAGGAAGAGCAGTCTAGGCAAATCAAACAATAAATGTGAAACATGAGAATGTATATAAACCTTCAGGTCTAAGGAAGAGCAGTCTAGGCAAATCAACCAATAAATGTGAAACATGAGAATGTATATAAACCTTCAGGTCTAAGGAAGAGCAGTCTAGGCAAATCAAACAATAAATGTGAAACATGAGAATGTATATAAACCTTCAGGTCTAAGGAAGAGCAGTCTAGGCAAATCAAACAATAAATGTGAAACATGAGAATGTATATAAACCTTCAGGTCTAAGGAAGAGCAGTCTAGGCAAATCAAACAATAAATGTGAAACATGAGAATGTATATAAACCTTCAGGTCTAAGGAAAAGCAGTCTAGGCAAATCAAACAATAAATGTGAAACATGAGAATGTATATAAACCTTCAGGTCTAAGGAAGAGCAGTCAAGGCAAATCAAACAATAAATGTGAAACATGAGAATGTATATAAACCTTCAGGTCTAAGGAAGAGCAGTCTAGGCAAATCAAACAATAAATGTGAAACATGAGAATGTATATAAACCTTCAGGTCTAAGGAAGAGCAGTCTAGGCAAATCAAACAATAAATGTGAAACATGAGAATGTATATAAACCTTCAGGTCTAAGGAAAAGCAGTCTAGGCAAATCAAACAATAAATGTGAAACATGAGAATGTATATAAACCTTCAGGTCTAAGGAAGAGCAGTCTAGGCAAATCAAACAATAAATGTGAAACATGAGAATGTATATAAACCTTCAGGTCTAAGGAAGAGCAGTCTAGGCAAATCAAACAATAAACGTGAAACATGAGAATGTATATAAACCTTCAGGTCTAAGGAAGAGCAGTTTAGGCAAATCAAACAATAAATGTGAAACATGAGAATGTATATAAACCTTCAGGTCTAAGGAAGAGCAGTCTAGGCAAATCAAACAATAAATGTGAAACATGAGAATGTATATAAACCTTCAGGTCTAAGGAAGAGCAGTCTAGGCAAATCAAACAATAAATGTGAAACATGAGAATGTATATAAACCTTCAGGTCTAAGGAAGAGCAGTCTAGGCAAATCAAACAATAAATGTGAAACATGAGAATGTATATAAACCTTCAGGTCTAAGGAAGAGCAGTCTAGGCAAATCAAACAATAAATGTGAAACATGAGAATGTATATAAACCTTCAGGTCTAAGGAAGAGCAGTCTAGGCAAATCAAACAATAAATGTGAAACATGAGAATGTATATAAACCTTCAGGTCTAAGGAAGAGCAGTCTAGGCAAATCAAACAATAAATGTGAAACATGAGAATGTATATAAACCTTCAGGTCTAAGGAAAAGCAGTCTAGGCAAATCAAACAATAAATGTGAAACATGAGAATGTATATAAACCTTCAGGTCTAAGGAAGAGCAGTCTAGGCAAATCAAACAATAAATGTGAAACATGAGAATGTATATAAACCTTCAGGTCTAAGGAAAAGCAGTCTAGGCAAATCAAACAATAAATGTGAAACATGAGAATGTATATAAACCTTCAGGTCTAAGGAAGAGCAGTCTAGGCAAATCAAACAATAAATGTGAAACATGAGAATGTATATAAACCTTCAGGTCTAAGGAAGAGCAGTCTAGGCAAATCAAACAATAAACGTGAAACATGAGAATGTATATAAACCTTCAGGTCTAAGGAAGAGCAGTTTAGGCAAATCAAACAATAAATGTGAAACATGAGAATGTATATAAACCTTCAGGTCTAAGGAAGAGCAGTCTAGGCAAATCAAACAATAAATGTGAAACATGAGAATGTATATAAACCTTCAGGTCTAAGGAAGAGCAGTCTAGGCAAATCAAACAATAAATGTGAAACATGAGAATGTATATAAACCTTCAGGTCTAAGGAAGAGCAGTCTAGGCAAATCAAACAATAAATGTGAAACATGAGAATGTATATAAACCTTCAGGTCTAAGGAAGAGCAGTCTAGGCAAATCAAACAATAAATGTGAAACATGAGAATGTATATAAACCTTCAGGTCTAAGGAAGAGCAGTCTAGGCAAATCAAACAATAAATGTGAAACATGAGAATGTATATAAACCTTCAGGTCTAAGGAAGAGCAGTCTAGGCAAATCAAACAATAAATGTGAAACATGAGAATGTATATAAACCTTCAGGTCTAAGGAAAAGCAGTCTAGGCAAATCAAACAATAAATGTGAAACATGAGAATGTATATAAACCTTCAGGTCTAAGGAAAAGCAGTCTAGGCAAATCAAACAATAAATGTGAAACATGAGAATGTATATAAACCTTCAGGTCTAAGGAAGAGCAGTCTAGGCAAATCAAACAATAAATGTGAAACATGAGAATGTATATAAACCTTCAGGTCTAAGGAAGAGCAGTCTAGGCAAATCAAACAATAAATGTGAAACATGAGAATGTATATAAACCTTCAGGTCTAAGGAAGAGCAGTCTAGGCAAATCAAACAATAAATGTGAAACATGAGAATGTATATAAACCTTCAGGTCTAAGGAAGAGCAGTCTAGGCAAATCAAACAATAAATGTGAAACATGAGAATGTATATAAACCTTCAGGTCTAAGGAAGAGCAGTCTAGGCAAATCAAACAATAAATGTGAAACATGAGAATGTATATAAACCTTCAGGTCTAAGGAAGAGCAGTCTAGGCAAATCAAACAATAAACGTGAAACATGAGAATGTATATAAACCTTCAGGTCTAAGGAAGAGCAGTTTAGGCAAATCAAACAATAAATGTGAAACATGAGAATGTATATAAACCTTCAGGTCTAAGGAAGAGCAGTCTAGGCAAATCAAACAATAAATGTGAAACATGAGAATGTATATAAACCTTCAGGTCTAAGGAAGAGCAGTCTAGGCAAATCAAACAATAAATGTGAAACATGAGAATGTATATAAACCTTCAGGTCTAAGGAAGAGCAGTCTAGGCAAATCAAACAATAAATGTGAAACATGAGAATGTATATAAACCTTCAGGTCTAAGGAAGAGCAGTCTAGGCAAATCAAACAATAAATGTGAAACATGAGAATGTATATAAACCTTCAGGTCTAAGGAAGAGCAGTCTAGGCAAATCAAACAATAAATGTGAAACATGAGAATGTATATAAACCTTCAGGTCTAAGGAAGAGCAGTCTAGGCAAATCAAACAATAAATGTGAAACATGAGAATGTATATAAACCTTCAGGTCTAAGGAAAAGCAGTCTAGGCAAATCAAACAATAAATGTGAAACATGAGAATGTATATAAACCTTCAGGTCTAAGGAAGAGCAGTCTAGGCAAATCAAACAATAAATGTGAAACATGAGAATGTATATAAACCTTCAGGTCTAAGGAAAAGCAGTCTAGGCAAATCAAACAATAAATGTGAAACATGAGAATGTATATAAACCTTCAGGTCTAAGGAAGAGCAGTCTAGGCAAATCAAACAATAAATGTGAAACATGAGAATGTATATAAACCTTCAGGTCTATGGAAGAGCAGTCTAGGCAAATCAAACAATAAACGTGAAACATGAGAATGTATATAAACCTTCAGGTCTAAGGAAGAGCAGTTTAGGCAAATCAAACAATAAATGTGAAACATGAGAATGTATATAAACCTTCAGGTCTAAGGAAGAGCAGTCTAGGCAAATCAAACAATAAATGTGAAACATGAGAATGTATATAAACCTTCAGGTCTAAGGAAGAGCAGTCTAGGCAAATCAAACAATAAATGTGAAACATGAGAATGTATATAAACCTTCAGGTCTAAGGAAGAGCAGTCTAGGCAAATCAAACAATAAATGTGAAACATGAGAATGTATATAAACCTTCAGGTCTAAGGAAGAGCAGTCTAGGCAAATCAAACAATAAATGTGAAACATGAGAATGTATATAAACCTTCAGGTCTAAGGAAGAGCAGTCTAGGCAAATCAAACAATAAATGTGAAACATGAGAATGTATATAAACCTTCAGGTCTAAGGAAGAGCAGTCTAGGCAAATCAAACAATAAATGTGAAACATGAGAATGTATATAAACCTTCAGGTCTAAGGAAAAGCAGTCTAGGCAAATCAAACAATAAATGTGAAACATGAGAATGTATATAAACCTTCAGGTCTAAGGAAAAGCAGTCTAGGCAAATCAAACAATAAATGTGAAACATGAGAATGTATATAAACCTTCAGGTCTAAGGAAGAGCAGTCTAGGCAAATCAAACAATAAATGTGAAACATGAGAATGTATATAAACCTTCAGGTCTAAGGAAGAGCAGTCTAGGCAAATCAAACAATAAATGTGAAACATGAGAATGTATATAAACCTTCAGGTCTAAGGAAGAGCAGTCTAGGCAAATCAAACAATAAATGTGAAACATGAGAATGTATATAAACCTTCAGGTCTAAGGAAAAGCAGTCTAGGCAAATCAAACAATAAATGTGAAACATGAGAATGTATATAAACCTTCAGGTCTAAGGAAGAGCAGTCTAGGCAAATCAAACAATAAATGTGAAACATGAGAATGTATATAAACCTTCAGGTCTAAGGAAAAGCAGTCTAGGCAAATCAAACAATAAATGTGAAACATGAGAATGTATATAAACCTTCAGGTCTAAGGAAAAGCAGTCTAGGCAAATCAAGCAATAAATGTGAAACATGAGAATGTATATAAACCTTCAGGTCTAAGGAAGAGCAGTCTAGGCAAATCAAACAATAAATGTGAAACATGAGAATGTATATAAACCTTCAGGTCTAAGGAAAAGCAGTCTAGGCAAATCAAACAATAAATGTGAAACATGAGAATGTATATAAACCTTCAGGTCTAAGGAAGAGCAATCTAGGCAAGTCAAACAATAAATGTGAAACATGAGAATGTATATAAACCATCAGGTCTAATGAAGAGCAGTCTAGGCAAATCAAACAATAAATGTGAAACATGAGAATGTATATAAACCTTCAGGTCTAAGGGAAAGCAGTCTAGGCAAATCAAACAATAAATGTGAAACATGAGAATGTATATAAACCTTCAGGTCTAAGGAAAAGCAGTCTAGGCAAATCAAACAATAAATGTGAAACATGAGAATGTATATAAACCTTCAGGTCTAAGGAAGAGCAGTCTAGGCAAATCAAACAATAAATGTGAAACATGAGAATGTATATAAACCTTCAGGTCTAAGGAAGAGCAGTCAAGGCAAATCAAACAATAAATGTGAAACATGAGAATGTATATAAACCTTCAGGTCTAAGGAAGAGCAGTCTAGGCAAATCAAACAATAAATGTGAAACATGAGAATGTATATAAACCTTCAGGTCTAAGGAAAAGCAGTCTAGGTAAATCAAACAATAAATGTGAAACATGAGAATGTATATAAACCTTCAGGTCTAAGGAAGAGCAGTCTAGGCAAATCAACCAATAAATGTGAAACATGAGAATGTATATAAACCTTCAGGTCTAAGGAAGAGCAGTCTAGGCAAATCAAACAATAAATGTGAAACATGAGAATGTATATAAACCTTCAGGTCTAAGGAAGAGCAGTCTAGGCAAATCAAACAATAAATGTGAAACATGAGAATGTATATAAACCTTCAGGTCTAAGGAAGAGCAGTCTAGGCAAATCAAACAATAAATGTGAAACATGAGAATGTATATAAACCTTCAGGTCTAAGGAAAAGCAGTCTAGGCAAATCAAACAATAAATGTGAAACATGAGAATGTATATAAACCTTCAGGTCTAAGGAAGAGCAGTCTAGGCAAATCAAACAATAAATGTGAAACATGAGAATGTATATAAACCTTCAGGTCTAAGGAAAAGCAGTCTAGGCAAATCAAACAATAAATGTGAAACATGAGAATGTATATAAACCTTCAGGTCTAAGGAAGAGCAGTCTAGGCAAATCAAACAATAAATGTGAAACATGAGAATGTATATAAACCTTCAGGTCTAAGGAAGAGCAGTCTAGGCAAATCAAACAATAAATGTGAAACATGAGAATGTATATAAACCTTCAGGTCTAAGGAAGAGCAGTCTAGGCAAATCAAACAATAAATGTGAAACATGAGAATGTATATAAACCTTCAGGTCTAAGGAAAAGCAGTCTAGGCAAATCAAACAATAAATGTGAAACATGAGAATGTATATAAACCTTCAGGTCTAAGGAAGAGCAGTCTAGGCAAATCAATCAATAAATGTGAAACATGAGAATGTATATAAACCTTCAGGTCTAAGGAAGAGCAGTCTAGGCAAATCAAACAATAAATGTGAAACATGAGAATGTATATAAACCTTCAGGTCTAAGGAAGAGCAGTCTAGGCAAATCAAACAATAAATGTGAAACATGAGAATGTATATAAACCTTCAGGTCTAAGGAAAAGCAGTCTAGGCAAATCAAACAATAAATGTGAAACATGAGAATGTATATAAACCTTCAGGTCTAAGGAAGAGCAGTCTAGGCAAATCAATCAATAAATGTGAAACATGAGAATGTATATAAACCTTCAGGTCTAAGGAAAAGCAGTCTAGGCAAACTTGAGTAAGCAATCAACACATGGAGACTCTTTTCTTTGAATTTTAAAGTACCATAATTCTGGAATGACAATGGCAAAAATAGTCAAATAGTATATAGACCCTCAGACTACCATACACAATAATATTGAACAATATTGGTCAAGGAATGCAAAGTGTTTTTGTTGAAATACAGAGGGACAGAAGTATTTTCATACGTTTGTGCATGTTTTTTGTTGTTGAGAGCAGTTTGAAGACACCAAAGGGTAATCAGAGACCGTAAATTGAAGGACACACTATACAACCATAAGACAAGGGAGAAGTAAAACAATGGTCCATAAAACACTACATATAAAACTAAAGACTAATCAACATGAACCTCTGTAAAAACTGGGTGTATGCAGTTCCTGCTCCAATTACGGTACCAACTGTACTGCTCATTATTAAAAGTAAGGTGAGAAGTCATGAAAAAGGAAAAAAAGACCAATAACTGTTCTTGTACTGTCCATTATGACTACTAACCTCCACTGACGCTGTTCTTGTACTGTCCATTATGACTACTAACATCCACTGACGCTGTTCTTGTACTGTTCATTATGACTACTAACATCCACTGACGCTGTTCTTGTACTGTCCATTATGACTACTAACATCCACTGACGCTGTTCTTGTACTGTCCATTATGACTAACATCCACTGACGCTGTTCTTGTACTGTCCATTATGACTACTAACATCCACTGACCCTGTTCTTGTACTGTCCATTATGACTACTAACATCCACTGACGCTGTTCTTGTACTGTCCATTATGACTACTAACATCCACTGACGCTGTTCCTGTACTGTCCATTATGACTACTAGCATCCACTGATGCTGTTCTTGTACTGTCCATTATGACTACTAACATCCACTGACGCTGTTCTTGTACTGTCCATTATGACTACTAACATCCACTGACACTGTTCTTGTACTGTCCATTGTGACTACTAACATCCACTGACGCTGTTCTTGTACTGTCCATTATGACTACTAACATCCACTGACGCTGTTCTTGTACTGTCCATTATGACTACTAACATCCACTGACGCTGTTCCTGTACTGTCCATTATGACTACTAGCATCCACTGATGCTGTTCTTGTACTGTCCATTATGACTACTAACATCCACTGACGCTGTTCTTGTACTGTCCATTATGACTACTAACATCCACTGACGCTGTTCTTGTACTGTCCATTATGACTACTAACATCCACTGACGCTGTTCTTGTACTGTCCATTATGACTGACTACTAACATCCACTGACGCTGTTCTTGTACTGTCCATTATGACTATTAACATCCACTGACGCTGTTCTTGTACTGTCCATTATGACTGACTACTAACATCCACTGACGCTGTTCTTGTACTGTCCATTATGACTACTAACATCCACTGACGCTGTTCTTGTACTGTCCATTATGACTACTAACATCCACTGACGCTGTTCCTGTACTGTCCATTATGACTACTAACATCCACTGACGCTGTTCTTGTACTGTCCATTATGACTACTAACATCCACTGACGCTGTTCTTGTACTGTCCATTATGACTACTAACATCCACTGACGCTGTTCCTGTACTGTCCATTATGACTACTAGCATCCACTGATGCTGTTCTTGTACTGTCCATTATGACTACTAACATCCACTGACGCTGTCCTTGTACTGTCCATTATGACTACTAACATCCACTGACGCTGTTCTTGTACTGTCCATTATGACCACTAACATCCACTGACGCTGTTCTTGTACTGTCCATTATGACTACTAACATCCACTGACGCTGTTCTTGTACTGTCCATTATGACTACTAACCTCCACTGACGCTGTTCTTGTACTGTCCATTATGACTACTAACCTCCACTGACGCTGCTCTTGTACTGTCCATTATGACTACTAACCTCCACTGACGCTGTTCTTGTACTGTCCATTATGACTACTAACATCCACTGACGCTATTCTTGTACTGTCCATTATGACTACTAACCTCCACTGACGCTGTTCTTGTACTGTCCATTATGACTACTAACCTCCACTGACGCTGTTCTTGTACTGTCCATTATGACTACTAACCTCCACTGACGCTGTTCTTGTACTGTCCATTATGACTACTAACCTCCACTGACGCTGTTCTTGTACTGTCCATTATGACTACTAACCTCCACTGACGCTGTTCTTGTACTGTCCATTATGACTACTAACCTCCACTGACGCTGTTCTTGTACTGTCCATTATGACTACTAACCTCCACTGACGCTGTTCTTGTACTGTCCATTATGACTACTAACCTCCACTGACGCTGTTCTTGTACTGTCCATTATGACTACTAACCTCCACTGACGCTGTTCTTGTACTGTCCATTATGACTACTAACCTCCACTGACGCTGTTCTTGTACTGTCCAATATGACTACTAACCCCCACTGACGCTGTTCTTGTACTGTCCATTATGACTACTAACATCCACTGACGCTGTTCTTGTACTGTCCATTATGACTACTAACATCCACTGACGCTGTTCTTGTACTGTCCATTATGACTACTAACATCCACTGACGCTGTTCTTGTACTGTCCATTATGACTACTAACATCCACTGACGCTGTTCTTGTACTGTCCATTATGACTGACTACTAACATCCACTGACGCTGTTCTTGTACTGTCCATTATGACTACTAACATCCACTGACGCTGTTCCTGTACTGTCCATTATGACTACTAGCATCCACTGATGCTGTTCTTGTACTGTCCATTATGACTACTAACATCCACTGACGCTGTTCTTGTACTGTCCATTATGACTACTAACATCCACTGACACTGTTCTTGTACTGTCCATTATGACTACTAACATCCACTGACGCTGTTCTTGTACTGTCCATTATGACTACTAACATCCACTGACGCTGTTCTTGTACTGTCCATTATGACTGACTACTAACATCCACTGACGCTGTTCTTGTACTGTCCATTATGACTACTAACATCCACTGACGCTGTTCTTGTACTGTCCATTATGACTACTAACATCCACTGACGCTGTTCCTGTACTGTCCATTATGACTACTAGCATCCACTGATGCTGTTCTTGTACTGTCCATTATGACTACTAACATCCACTGACGCTGTTCTTGTACTGTCCATTATGACTACTAACATCCACTGACGCTGTTCTTGTACTGTCCATTATGACTACTAACCTCCACTGACGCTGTTCTTGTACTGTCCATTATGACTACTAACCTCCACTGACGCTGTTCTTGTACTGTCCATTATGACTACTAACATCCACTGACGCTGTTCCTGTACTGTCCATTATGACTACTAACCTCCACTGACGCTGTTCTTGTACTGTCCATTATGACTACTAACATCCACTGACGCTGTTCTTGTACTGTCCATTATGACTACTAACATCCACTGACGCTGTTCCTGTACTGTCCATTATGACTACTAACCTCCACTGACGCTGTTCTTGTACTGTCCATTATGACTACTAACATCCACTGACGCTGTTCTTGTACTGTCCATTATGACTACTAACATCCACTGATGCTGTTCTTGTACTGTCCATTATGACTACTAACCTCCACTGACGCTGTTCTTGTACTGTCCATTATGACTACTAACATCCACTGACGCTGTTCCTGTACTGTCCATTATGACTACTAACCTCCACTGACGCTGTTCTTGTACTGTCCATTATGACTACTAACATCCACTGACGCTGTTCTTGTACTGTCCATTATGACTACTAACATCCACTGACGCTGTTCTTGTACTGTCCATTATGACTGACTACTAACATCCACTGACGCTGTTCTTGTACTGTCCATTATGACTACTAACATCCACTGACGTTGTTCTTGTACTGTCCATTATGACTGACTACTAACATCCACTGACGCTGTTCTTGTACTGTCCATTATGACTACTAACATCCACTGACGCTGTTCTTGTACTGTCCATTATGACTACTAACATCCACTGACGCTGTTCCTGTACTGTCCATTATGACTACTAGCATCCACTGATGCTGTTCTTGTACTGTCCATTATGACTACTAACATCCACTGACGCTGTTCTTGTACTGTCCATTATGACTAACATCCACTGACGCTGTTCTTGTACTGTCCATTATGACTACTAACATCCACTGACGCTGTTCTTGTACTGTCCATTATGACTGACTACTAACATCCACTGACGCTTTTCTTGTACTGTCCATTATGACTACTAACCTCCACTGACGCTGTTCTTGTACTGTCCATTATGACTACTAACATCCACTGACGCTGTTCTTGTACTGTCCATTATGACTAACATCCACTGACGCTGTTCTTGTACTGTCCATTATGACTACTAACCTCCACTGACGCTGTTCTTGTACTGTCCATTATGACTAACATCCACTGACGCTGTTCTTGTACTGTCCATTATGACTACTAACATCCACTGACGCTGTTCTTGTACTGTCCATTATGACTGACTACTAACATCCACTGACGCTTTTCTTGTACTGTCCATTATGACTACTAACCTCCACTGACGCTGTTCTTGTACTGTCCATTATGACTACTAACATCCACTGACGCTGTTCTTGTACTGTCCATTATGACTACTAACCTCCACTGACGCTGTTCTTGTACTGTCCATTATGACTACTAACCTCCACTGACGCTGTTCTTGTACTGTCCATTATGACTACTAACCTCCACTGACGCTGTTCTTGTACTGTCCATTATGATTACTAACCTCCACTGACGCTGTTCATGTACTGTCCATTATGACTACTAACCTCCACTGACGCTGTTCTTGTACCGTCCATTATGACTACTAACCTCCACTGACGCTGTTCTTGTACTGTCCATTATGACTACTAACATCCACTGACGCTGTTCTTGTACTGTCTATTATGACTACTAACATCCACTGACGCTGTTCTTGTACTGTCCATTATGACTACTAACATCCACTGACGCTGTTCTTGTACTGTCCATTATGACTGACTACTAACATCCACTGACGCTGTTCTTGTACTGTCCATTATGATTACTAACCTCCACTGACGCTGTTCCTGTACTGTCCATTATGACTACTAACATCCACTGACGCTGTTCTTGTACTGTCCATTATGACTACTAACATCCACTGACGCTGTTCTTGTACTGGCCATCTTCTATTTTGTGATATGTAGTCTATTTGAGAGAATGTGAGTCTGTGCAGGTGTTTTTTTGTTGTTGTTTATATCTGTATTGTCGTTGGAGATCCTATAATCAGAGATATGGAGGGCTGGGATCTCATGAACCACTTTAATCAGAGATATGGAGGGTTGGGATCTCATGAACCACTATAATCGGAGATATGGAGGGTTGGGATCTCATGAACCACTTTAATCAGAGATATGGAGGGTTGGGATCTCATGAACTACAATAATCAGAGATATGGAGGGTTGGGATCCCATGAACCACTATGATCAGAGATATGGAGGGTTGGGATCTCATGAACCACTATAATTAGAGATATGGAGGGTTGGGATCCCATGAACCACTATAATTAGAGATATGGAGGGTTGGGATCCCATGAACCACTATAATCAGAGATATGGAGGGTTGGAATCCCATGAACCACTTTAATCAGAGATATGGAGGGTTGGGATCTCATGAACCACTATAATTAGAGATATGGAGGGTTGGGATCCCATGAACCACTATAATTAGAGATATGGAGGGTTGGGATCCCATGAACCACTATAATCAGAGATATGGAATCTCATGAACCACTTTAATCAGAGATATGGAGGGTTGGAATCCCATGAACCACTATAATCAGAGATATGGAGGGTTGGGATCTCATGAACCACTATAATCAGAGATATGGAGGGTTGGGATCTCATGAACCACTTTAATTAGAGATATGGAGGGTTGGGATCCCATGAACCACTATAATCAGAGATATGGAGGGTTGGGATCTCATGAACCACTATAATCAGAGATATGGAGGGTTGGGATCCCATGAACCACTATAATCAGAGATATGGAGGGTTGGGATCCCATGAACTACAATAATCAAGAGATATGCAGGGTTGGGATCCCATGAGCCACTTTAATCAGAGATATGGAGGGTTGGAATCCCATGAACCACTATAATCAGAGATATGGAGGGTTGGAATCCCATGAACCACTTTAATCAGAGATATGGAGGGTTGGGATCTCATGAACCACTATAATTAGAGATATGGAGGGTTGGGATCCCATGAACCACTATAATTAGAGATATGGAGGGTTGGGATCCCATGAACCACTATAATCAGAGATATGGAATCTCATGAACCACTTTAATCAGAGATATGGAGGGTTGGGATCCCATGAGCCACTATAATCAGAGATATGGAGGGTTGGGATCCCATGAACTACAATAATCAGAGATATGGAGGGTTGGGATCTCATGAACCACTTTAATCAGAGATATGGAGGGTTGGGATCCCATGAACCACTATAATCAGAGATATGGAGGGTTGGGATCCCATGAACTACAATAATCAGAGATATGGAGGGTTGGGATCCCATGAACCACTATAATTAGAGATATGGAGGGTTGGGATCCCATGAACCACTATAATTAGAGATATGCAGGGTTGGGATCCCATGAACCACTATAATTAGAGATATGGAGGGTTGGGATCCCATGAACCACTATAATCAGAGATATGGAGGGTTGGGATCCCATGAACCACTATAATTAGAGATATGGAGGGTTGGGATCCCATGAACCACTATAATTAGAGATATGCAGGGTTGGGATCCCATGAACCACTATAATTAGAGATATGCAGGGTTGGGATCCCATGAACCACTATAATTAGAGATATGCAGGGTTGGGATCCCATGAACCACTATAATTAGAGATATGAAGGGTTGGGATCCCATGAACCACTATAATTAGAGATATGGAGGGTTGGGATCCCATGAACCACTATAATTAGAGATATGGAGGGTTGGGATCCCATGAACCACTATAATCAGAGATATGGAGGGTTGGGATCCCATGAACCACTATAATTAGAGATATGGAGGGTTGGGATCCCATGAACCACTATAATTAGAGATATGGAGGGTTGGGATCCCATGAACCACTATAATTAGAGATATGCAGGGTTGGGATCCCATGAACCACTATAATTAGAGATATGCAGGGTTGGGATCCCATGAACCACTATAATTAGAGATATGAAGGGTTGGGATCCCATGAACCACTATAATTAGAGATATGGAGGGTTGGGATCCCATGAACCACTATAATCAGAGATATGGAGGGTTGGGATCTCATGAACCACTATAATCAGAGATATGGAGGGTTGGGATCTCATGAACCACTTTAATTAGAGATATGGAGGGTTGGGATCCCATGAACCACTATAATCAGAGATATGGAGGGTTGGGATCTCATGAACCACTATAATCAGAGATATGGAGGGTTGGGATCCCATGAACCACTATAATCAGAGATATGGAGGGTTGGGATCCCATGAACTACAATAATCAAGAGATATGCAGGGTTGGGATCCCATGAGCCACTTTAATCAGAGATATGGAGGGTTGGAATCCCATGAACCACTATAATCAGAGATATGGAGGGTTGGAATCCCATGAACCACTTTAATCAGAGATATGGAGGGTTGGGATCTCATGAACCACTATAATTAGAGATATGGAGGGTTGGGATCCCATGAACCACTATAATTAGAGATATGGAGGGTTGGGATCCCATGAACCACTATAATCAGAGATATGGAATCTCATGAACCACTTTAATCAGAGATATGGAGGGTTGGGATCCCATGAGCCACTATAATCAGAGATATGGAGGGTTGGGATCCCATGAACTACAATAATCAGAGATATGGAGGGTTGGGATCTCATGAACCACTTTAATCAGAGATATGGAGGGTTGGGATCCCATGAACCACTATAATCAGAGATATGGAGGGTTGGGATCCCATGAACTACAATAATCAGAGATATGGAGGGTTGGGATCCCATGAACCACTATAATTAGAGATATGGAGGGTTGGGATCCCATGAACCACTATAATTAGAGATATGCAGGGTTGGGATCCCATGAACCACTATAATTAGAGATATGGAGGGTTGGGATCCCATGAACCACTATAATCAGAGATATGGAGGGTTGGGATCCCATGAACCACTATAATTAGAGATATGGAGGGTTGGGATCCCATGAACCACTATAATTAGAGATATGCAGGGTTGGGATCCCATGAACCACTATAATTAGAGATATGCAGGGTTGGGATCCCATGAACCACTATAATTAGAGATATGCAGGGTTGGGATCCCATGAACCACTATAATTAGAGATATGAAGGGTTGGGATCCCATGAACCACTATAATTAGAGATATGGAGGGTTGGGATCCCATGAACCACTATAATTAGAGATATGGAGGGTTGGGATCCCATGAACCACTATAATCAGAGATATGGAGGGTTGGGATCCCATGAACCACTATAATTAGAGATATGGAGGGTTGGGATCCCATGAACCACTATAATTAGAGATATGGAGGGTTGGGATCCCATGAACCACTATAATTAGAGATATGCAGGGTTGGGATCCCATGAACCACTATAATTAGAGATATGCAGGGTTGGGATCCCATGAACCACTATAATTAGAGATATGAAGGGTTGGGATCCCATGAACCACTATAATTAGAGATATGGAGGGTTGGGATCCCATGAACCACTATAATTAGAGATATGGAGGGTTGGGATCCCATGAACCACTATAATTAGAGATATGCAGGGTTGGGATCCCATGAACCACTATAATTAAGAGATATGCAGGGTTGGGATCCCATGAACCACTATAATTAGAGATATGAAGGGTTGGGATCCCATGAACCACTATAATTAGAGATATGGAGGGTTGGGATCCCATGAACCACTATAATTAGAGATATGCAGGGTTGGGATCCCATGAACCACTATAATTAGAGATATGAAGGGTTGGGATCCCATGAACCACTATAATTAGAGATATGGAGGGTTGGGATCCCATGAACCACTATAATTAGAGATATGGAGGGTTGGGATCCCATGAACCACTATAATTAGAGATATGAAGGGTTGGGATTCCATGAACCACTATAATTAGAGATATGGAGGGTTGGGATCCCATGAACCACTATAATTAGAGATATGCAGGGTTGGGATCCCATGAACCACTATAATTAGAGATATGGAGGGTTGGGATCCCATGAACCACTATAATTAGAGATATGGAGGGTTGGGATCCCATGAACCACTATAATTAGAGATATGGAGGGTTGGGATCCCATGAACCACTATAATTAGAGATATGGAGGGTTGGGATCCCATGAACCACTATAATTAGAGATATGGAGGGTTGGGATCCCATGAACCACTATAATTAGAGATATGCAGGGTTGGGATCCCATGAACCACTATAATTAGAGATATGGAGGGTTGGGATCCCATGAACCACTATAATTAGAGATATGCAGGGTTGGGATCCCATGAACCACTATAATTAGAGATATGGAGGGTTGGGATCCCATGAACCACTATAATTAGAGATATGCAGGGTTGGGATCCCATGAACCACTATAATTAGAGATATGGAGGGTTGGGATCCCATGAACCACTATAATTAGAGATATGGAGGGTTGGGATCTCATGAACCACTATAATTAGAGATATGGAGGGTTGGGATCTCATGAACCACTATAATTAGAGATATGGAGGGTTGGGATCCCATGAACCACTATAATTAGAGATATGCAGGGTTGGGATCCCATGAACCACTATAATTAGAGATATGGAGGGTTGGGATCCCATGAACCACTATAATTAGAGATATGGAGGGTTGGGATCCCATGAACCACTATAATTAGAGATATGGAGGGTTGGGATCCCATGAACCACTATAATTAGAGATATGGAGGGTTGGGATCTCATGAACCACTATAATTAGAGATATGGAGGGTTGGGATCTCATGAACCACTATAATTAGAGATATGGAGGGTTGGGATCTCATGAACCACTATAATTAGAGATATGGAGGGTTGGGATCCCATGAACCACTATAATTAGAGATATGCAGGGTTGGGATCCCATGAACCACTATAATTAGAGATATGGAGGGTTGGGATCCCATGAACCACTATAATTAGAGATATGGAGGGTTGGGATCCCATGAACCACTATAATTAGAGATATGGAGGGTTGGGATCCCATGAACCACTATAATTAGAGATATGGAGGGTTGGGATCTCATGAACCACTATAATTAGAGATATGGAGGGTTGGGATCCCATGAACCACTATAATCAGAGATATGGAGGGTTGGGATCCCATGAACCACTATAATCAGAGATATGGAGGGTTGGGATCCCATGAACCACTATAATTAGAGATATGGAGGGTTGGGATCCCATGAACCACTATAATTAGAGATATGGAGGGTTGGGATCTCATGAACCACTATAATTAGAGATATGGAGGGTTGGGATCCCATGAACCACTATAATCAGAGATATGGAGGGTTGGAATCCCATGAACCACTTTAATCATGCCACATTTTTGTGCACGGCAGAAGACTGGACATGGATTTCCATCCACACATTGTTGTGTATGGCAGAAGACTGGACATGGATTTCCATCCTCACATTTTTGTGCACGGCAGAAGACTGCACATGGATTTCCATCCACACATTGTTGTGTATGGCAGAAGACTGGACATGGATTTCCATCCTCACATTTTTGTGCACGGCAGAAGACTGCACATGGATTTCCATCCACACATTGTTGTGTATGGCAGAAGACTGGACATGGATTTCCATCCTCACATTTTTGTGCACGGCAGAAGACTGCACATGGATTTCCATCCACACATTGTTGTGTATGGCAGAAGACTGGACATGGATTTCCATCCCCACATTTTTGTGCACGGCAGAAGACTGGACATGGATTTCCATCCCCACATGTCATGGTGTTTTATATGTTCGATGGTTTGGGGTAAGAATTGTCGTTTGTTTTATTGTTATTAGTAGAATTGTTGACCACCACTATTTAAACTTTCTCTTCATAAAATTATATATTTAACATAAAATCAGGGTCACATTATTATAACTAATCAAAGACTACATTTTCCATCAGCTTCTGTTGTTGTTTGTTGATGTTGTGGCTGGTAAAATATTGACCATCATTGCTTAAATTAAAGACTTAATATTAATGTCCTATTCTTTTATTAAACTTGCCTATACACATCACAAAATCACTGAGTGGAAATCACATGGTATGGTTGCTGAACATGAATCAATCTGTTGAAAAGGACGATGAAATTAAATAATACCCCATGCAACATCTGAGAATGACAGATTGTTGTAGTAAAATATATAAACTAGATCCTCATATTAGAATCAAAACTATTAACAGATCAGACTGGGTGATGTAGTGTTTTATTTAACAATGTACTAGCTTCAATAAAATCTGCTAACAAAGGGCTAAGAAAAGTTTAAATATACCAAAAGGCTAATCAGAAGTAATAAATCAAAAGACTGACAATTATATTGCCAACAGAAAAGGGACAAAAAGATAATTAATGGTAAAAAAAACACAATACAGAAAACTAGAGATTGAGTAACTTGAACCCCACAAAAAAACCAGGGGTCAACTCCTGTTTGAGTAACTTGAACCCCACTAAAAACCAGGTGTCAACTCCTCCAGAAATGTAGACATTTCCTATTAAAAATGTGGTAATAACTAAATAAGTCATGAATGGAATTATGGCTATGCCAAACAGAACATATCCATGGTCATTTGTGACATAAACATTCCATAACATTCGACCAAATCATGTCGACCATTAAACTTTTGAAGTCGAGTGCTATATTAGATGTGCTACTGCAGATTAAAAATCTAAACCACTGACACAATATTATTGTGAAAGATCGTAAATTAGAGGATCACAATCTTTTTAGATTGCTAATAAAAAAAAATCAATATATACAGAAATTGCATTGTTTATTAGAGATAATGCCATAAAAGGATGGAACACATTTAACTTTGTTAGATTCTTAAAGTTGTGCATTGGTTTACCATGATATCCACAAAATTTGGTTCCCCAAGAAATAATAAGTATTTCAAAGTAGCTAAAAAAGTTTCTTGTTGACCACGACTTGATTTGTGAAGGTGTACTAGTTACAGCTGGAGCAAAATGTACAATAAAAAAGACAAAAAACAAAAATATAGAAATATCTTTATGTCAAAATCTGCATTACATGAATCAATTATTTTACATCAAAAGTAAATATTTGATTGACACAACACAAGGGTATGACACAAAAAAAAGCAACTATTAATAAATACAACTTACTTCAACAGAAAACACATGTAATAGTTAAATAAATAAACAAACAAATAAATCATGTCTTACAATGTAAATAAAAACAATTACATCATTTATCACATTTATTGTTTTTTTAATTTAAAGCACAAATATTGTAAGTAAACAAAATTAAACATATGGATGGCTCTTCTAATTACTGATATGCACCAATGACACCTATATTAATTTAATTTACGAGACATGCATTTTTGAGATATTTATTCTTGTAACCAAAACTTGTAACATACTGTTTGCTCTCACGCTTCCTGAATTTTCTGATAGTCAATCTACCACAGTCCACATATTCATTAGAGAGAGAGGGGTCGGGTGGCTCAATGAGTTAGGTATTTGGATTACCTAACAACTCATACAAGCCTATCACCAATACGGCGTGGGTTCGCGCCCAGCTTTGTAAATTACAAAAAAGGGTGCACTCGACTCGCAGCCACAAGTGATAAAGTTTACCAGTTGCTTGCCCATGGTCAGTGGTTCTCTCCAAGTACTCTGGCTTCTTCCATCACTAAAACTGGTCGCCATGATATAGCTGAAATATTGTTGAAAGTGGCATTAAACACAATCAATCAATCATCAGAGAGAGAGAAAGATTTAATGTTTGAACTAAATAAAATTTGACTAACAAAAGATAGCTACACACCTGATACATTTGCAATGGCATTGCATTGCCAAAAACTGAAAAATGTATCACTACAAACTTTGTAATAGAGCTATAGACTAAATATATTCCAAGATTAATTAAGACAAGCTACAAATATATTGAATCTGAAAAAAAAAAATGGTTTAAGCATATTTCACATGACTTGAGAACAAAATCATGATCTATTCTTTAACACAATCTGAATCACATGTCAAAATCTGAAAAAGTGCATAGCAATAAATATGGTTTCATCTTCAAATCGTGACACCATTTGTCTTATATTTTTTCAGCATGATTAATACAAAGAAATAAAGCCAAAACATTTTACTACACATGTTAAAAGTTTCAATATTATCTGTAAGAGACTGGTATACATATATATTTATACATGTAAAATTAGGATGCAGTTACCCTAAAACAGTTTTTGCCTGACTTTATTTCACCTACTTGCCCGAAAGCCAAATGTAGAATCATTACCTATTTATTCAAACAAATTCTTTCATACTTTTCACTTGTCAGAATCCAGTTTTACTTGTCCCGTGCTTCAGGCAAGTGGGTTAACATAAAGACTGGTAAAATGTTAGAACAGATGATGACTGGTAACCTTATTTGACTATTCTAAGTTAACAATATTTTAATATAAAGATAATGCCATTTGTTCATGTTATCTTATTGCTGTAGATCACAAAAGGATTATCTCTGTAGATCACAAAAGGATTATCTCTGTATATTCTTTGAATGTAAATATATTTTTTTCTTCATATATTGCAGGTCATGAACAAAACATGTTTTTGTTACTTTAATCTATATATATATGGTCACTGCTAGCTAATTTCTATTTTCATACACTAGCACACGATATATGCACGAACAACATGCCCACACTGTTAACATGTGTTTCATGCACACACAAAAATAATAACAACAAAAACTACATATTTTTTTTTTAAATACACATATTTTTCTTAGAGTAAATATCAGATTTGAAATAAAAAACAATGTTGCGGTCCAGTTGTCACTTTGTGTTTTCAATGTAAAATAGTGAAATGGCTGCTCTTGACATGGAACTATCACAAGTCTCACAATTTAAGAACCTAAATAAACTACTGAACTTTGAGAAAATGACAGAAAATAGTAAAAGCAGTAAAAAGTCTTATAAAACATGTAAATTAGGAGATTTCTATTTTTCTTCAGAGAATTGGTTATGCTTGGAAGAATTTAGAAATTTTGTCAAAACACCAAAAAAAGGAAGAATAAACAAATGTGTATTATACTGTTTACAGAAAGTGAAACAAATGTTGAATTGTATATGCATTGTTCAAATGCTTATTGTCATGTTTTTGGACAATAAAATATGTTTAAACTAAATGCTTAAATAAAGGATTGTCATTGTGTTTTTGTTGTCTAGTGTACCAGCATGTAGATATAAGAAAATGGCTTCTCCAACAACCAAATTAATTGTCATGGGTTAATAATAAAACATGGCATGCATGATAACAATGTTACAAATAGTTTAGTCAAATGAAAAAGATTAATCAAATTACATTCATTTTTTAGACATTTTTATCCAAGAAAATTTAATTAATGCTAAATTTATAATCAGCCTAATTAGCTAACAAGTTTTTGAGCTTACAAAACAGCAGTAGATCATAATTTTACATAGAATCAAATTAACATCTACATTTTTTACTTCTTAAGAAATAAATTGCTCAGACTAAAGATTTCTCCAAAAAGAGGAAAGGTGAATTTTATCACATTCTCTTATTTTCCCAATACTTATAATAAAAGTAATATATATAAAGGCTAGAAAAGGAAATTTGGTACTTGTAAGCTTGGAATTAATGTAGACAATTATTCTTAAAATGTTAACAAAACAGCACCAACAACATTAACATATAAATAATATCATCTTATTTTTCTGTAATCAGAAGTGATGGTTGTCCTTTTATTAAAAACCACATCCCCTTTTAAAGAAAACAAAAAAAAACTTGTTTTGCCATTAATCATGTATTTAAATGCAAAATACATATTAGTGTAATCAGTTGTGTATAGCAGTTGACTTGTTGGCGAGTACAGTAGTTGCCCGTCTTATATGGCCACCCCTTCTTATATAAATAAGTGGCCTAATAAGGGGGATAGCCTCTCTTGATGGTCACTGTTTATTAGTATTTTACTATCTCAGTGCATGTGAAAACTGCCCTGACCAGAGGTGTGGCCTTTGTTGGGAATGGCCTTATATAAGAGGGGGACTACTGTCTTAAAAACAAGAAGTAAGAAAATTTACAGACTTCTAAAAAAATTATTTATATACGGTAAATGGAAATGACAATGAAAAGGATGCACAAGGCCTAAATTAAAAAAATGTTTGTTTGCCATTCTCCGACTCAGACTTTTTTGTGTGGGTAGGTAGGTAGGTACATTATTTTATTTTTCTGAACCAGACATACATTTTTTGTATGTTTAAAATATTAAGTATACAGTATGAATATACATATACTGAGCATGCATGAAGCTAAATAAACATCCATGCATGTTTCTGTTTTAGATTTAGATACATGAACCTTGCACTTTTTGGGCTATATTGCATGTGTTATCGACACGAACTATGGAAAGACTACGAGAATTCCGAATATACCGGACACCGGAACTTTACTAAAACACGGAACGGAACTAAAATTTCGGAAATAACAAAAAAATTATTTTAAAAACGCGCGGATTTTTTTGGGTCGGTCGGCTGACGGCAAACAATACATATTTTAATTTAGGCCCAATATACATCTATATACACTATACATCAATGCGTGCTATACACGATTAATTATGGTAATTTTTCCCCCTGAGATTCAATACAACCACTTCTTTCTGTTTACAGAAGAATGTAGAAGCAGTTAAAAAGAGGGCAGAGTAAGAAGCATAGAACACAAACTATATAAGGGTTGTTGGCCTATCACCGATAATCATACAATTACCAGACAAGAGTCTCAGTAAGTTCTGCAAAATATCAAGCGTAAATATTAATAACTGCAAATAAAAAACAACAACAAGATTAGTATAATTATTCACAAAAGAAGAATAATACATAAGATTTTGCAAATATCATCAAACAGTCAAGCTTTGTTGTGTCAAAGTCAAAGGATCTTCCATTTTAGTTCAAATTATCCCGATTACATTACATGGCAAATTTACTCTGCTAACAAATACTCTGAACATACCATATTCATACTTAAGAGTTATACAAGAGCAAGAATTATTAAAACAGAAGATAATGAGGTTCGGCTATATGTTTCTACAATTTCTGCCAATGAAACTGTAAGGCACATTCCATTTTGACAATTAGGTCGCATAAATCTATATTTGGATTACAAAGTATACGAACGTAACCCCCGAAATTGTTCTTGAAGTTTGTTATTTGATAGTAAGTCAACAAACAATAGAGAACTGTGAGCTTAAAAGGAATCATCAAGACATATTTTTTATTTACCCTTTTGAAAAACTTAAACTTAGGTAATGTAGTTGATTTTGGTGATTTTTTGTCCAGATATTTCTAACAAGGAGTACATTAAAACATAAATAAACACTAATTATCGAATGTTTATTAACTTGCAAAAAAATTACCAAACTTACAGGTACTATTCCTTTAACTGATTTGTTTAATATCAGTCAAAAGTCAGTGACTGTATATAACACAAAATTATCCAGTCGATGCAATTTGACTGCTCAAATAGTACCAGTGCAGGATAAATAATATTAATTTAGCGATGAACATTGAGATGTCTTGCAGCAACTATATAACAGTAACAATTATTTTACATAAATACAACCTTATCACTAGATCTGTATGGCTTGCAAATTTTTGTACATGCAAATATTTTGCATGCATGGAATTCACTAAAAATATTTACACACAGTAATCAGTAAAAGTATATTATTATTATTTGTTTTTCTCAACAATTACTATTTTGTTTCCATATATACATACATGTACCTATATATTATAAAATATTAATATATATATAATTAATTACTTTTTCAAATATTTACTAAATCGGCTAAATTTGAACCAATATTATACAGGTATATATGATAAAAACAATAAACAAACAATTTTCCAAGTTTTAATTAATTAATTTAATAATATTTACCAGATTTTTTTCTCAGAATTTATTTTATTTCTAACTTTTTGATTCCAGTAATAATTAGAAAACATTTTTTATAACTAGCATTCTTCATCTTCGGTATGTAACAAAATAATAAAAATAATCCCAGAACATACTTTCCAAAATCCAAATACTGGAACTTGTTTGACAAAAAAATAAAACATTCTTTAATATATGTAAAAAAATTCAAATAAAAATAACAAACGGGAAACTGCTAAGTAAAAATATCAAGTTATTTCAAACAAACGATGACATAAATAACAAATAACCGTAGAAACAAATTCATTGACAGGTCAATAATAAAATGACATCCATTTTTTTGGTCAAATAAAATATAAATATAAATATCTATAAATATTTACTTTCAAACATTAAAAAATGCCCTTCAGAAAAACAAGATATATACAACTATTCCCAAGATACCAATCACATAAGGTCATGAATAGGAAGAGCTTGTCACATTCTATAGCAACTGAATAACAATCGGTCCTTTGACTGGAAATTGATAAAGACGCCTTGATATCACTTATCAAACCTTAGAAGTTGTAAAATTTGCGAGCACAAATAACAAAATTTTTAATTTGTACTCCAAAATTGTCCAATCAATACACGGTAAGCACTAGATACAGTATTCTGATTGCACGATTTTCAAGTACGACTACAAAGTCTGATGCTTGAAAGGCATGATTCTAAATTAAAGCCAAGAAACTGTTGATCATGGTTTGGATAAATAAATTAAAAATTAAAAATATCATTGAACTTTTCTGCATAAAAACAACAAAACCTACAAAGTGGATTCAAATATGGTGTGTTTTTTTTTTATATCACATGAGACGTAGCCATCCAATGTATTATTCAAAACTTACTGAGGACAATCTTCAGGCCAATCCCAAGTTTCAGGGATAAATGATTCATATTCAGTTGAATACAAGTATCCTCTAATGAATTCTTCTTTGTTAGCTGGCTCAGGGTACATGGCTGCCGCTCCTTTACTGTAGCAATATTCAGCGAGGGCTGCAGCGATTTTTACCGAGACTTCACGAATTTTACTTAATGGTGGGTATACTCTTCCTTCTTCTAAATCTTTTGCCGTGACTAATCCAGCTAATGTCTGAAATTAACAGGAAAGGTTAAAATTTATTCCAATTTGGATATCTTTAATAGATAAAATATTTCTATGTTTAGCATAAGTGTAGACAGATCTATGCCTCGCCTGCCACCTGCAAACTCTTTGTGTGAAGTATTTTTCAAAATTAAATTAATGTACCATGAAACTGTACCCACTCCATCATCAAAGTGTAGACAAACTATATAGTGAACCTAGGTTGTAGAAACAGACCTAATGACCAAAACTTGACGTAAATTTACCAAAATCAGCAGACCATGAAAATGAGGTCAAGGTCAGGTGACACATGCCTGGCTGACATGCACAGACCATAATCAATGTGTGGACCAAGCATGGTGAATCTAGGTTGTATGGTAATGGAGAAACTGACCCAATTACAAAAACTCAACATTTTTAATGCTGTTGCCACCGCCAGAAAAGCAATATGCTTGCGATAAAAGTCGAAAAAACTAGAATTATTTGACATTACCCCAAAAAAATATATATGCTTGTCAAATCGTCATGATGACAACATTTCTAGACTCCAATACTTTCACCCTGAATATCTTAGCTCAAAGAAGAAATAGACCTACAGACAGTAGACAACAGTATTCTTATGCTTCCAATTTTCCTTATGTATTTCATATAAAACTAAAATGTTTCAAAAAATGATCCTGAAGTCAATGTATGTCTGATTTTCAAATTTTTTTTATCAACCAAAGCAAAAAAGTATGCAGTTTATAGTAATGTACTAATGATATTCCAATTTTTTCCTTCTTCTAAATTAGTTTTACAAATCTTCATTATATAATCAGCTTTGTATGCTCAAAATTTTTAGCTTAAAAATTATATTGCAATTATAAAGTAAAATTACATTTAATTCTGCTTTAGTTGAAAAAAAGAGCTACATGTATCAAAATCTTAGCAAAACAGAACATTATTATCATAAACATAACTGATTATGTACTCGTACAGTATATAAACTGAATTTCTGTGTCACAGATGACAACGGGTATGTTTCGCTTATGGTGGTCAAATCCCGTCTTTTCCTCGTAAATGACTCCGTCACTGGAAGTTTACCATTAGTAACCTGACGGGTACCTCTAGTGGAGCAGAAACTGCTTATCCTCCTCTTTATCAGTGGGTTCATGTTGCTCAACCTGTTTAGTGTGTTTCTGTGTAGTGTTTTGTAAACATTTATTTGTCTTTTCATCATTTTTCTTGTTGCCATTGAATTGTCTGCCCTAAGATTTATGATTTATTTGTATCTTCAAAGTGTTCTTGAAGTAATGAGATGTGACTGAATTATCGTCACAATTAACAGAATATTTTTACAAAATGGAACTTACATGTATATTCTCTTAAACAGTCTACTAACCTGTGCTGATCTTTAAACAGTCTACTAACCTGTGCTGATCTTTAAACAGTCTACTAACCTGTGCTGATTTTTAAACAGTTTACTAACCTGTGCTGATCTTTAAAGAGTCTACTGACCTGTGCTGATCTTTAAACAGTCTAATAACCTGTGCTGATTTTTAAACAGTCTACTAACCTGTGTTGATCTCTAAACAGTCTACTAACCTGTGCTGATTTTTAAACAGTCTACTAACCTGTGCTGATCTTTAAACAGTCTACTGACCTGTGCTGATTTTTAAACAGTCTACTAACCTGTGTTGATCTTTAAACAGTCTACTAACCTGTGCTGATTTTTAAACAGTCTACTAACCTGTGCTGATTTTTAAACAGTCTACTAACCTGTGCTGATCTCTAAACAGTCTACTAACCTGTGCTGATTTTTAAACAGTCTACTAACCTGTGCTGATTTTTAAACAACCTACTAACCTGTGCTGACTTTAGAAATACTTCTTCATCAATGTGTTTAATTTTACAACTTAGAGCAGCTAAAGCTACACCAGGGAAGATGTACGCATTATTGCCTTGTCCTGGATACATTGTTTTACCTCCAATAGTAACTGGATCAAAAGGACTTCCACTTGCAAACACACAGCGACCCTACATTATCAAAATATTAAACAAACACTTTAATCCATATAACATATACTAGTAACTTTTATATTCTGTGGTGGCCATATTGGATGTCTGAATAGAATAAAATAAAAGCACTTATTTGAGGACAATTAACTGATTATTCCTGAATGGCTTCAATTCAAATGCTGTGGTTTCTGAGGGTTAGATATTTTCATATTCCAACCATATAAAAATAGTAGGAATACTGTACGAATACCACCCATAGATTATTTCTGCAATGTTGCAGTTCTTGTGGCCCAGTGGTTCTGATTTTTAATGGTTTAGCCTACAGCAAGAGTTACTTCCCTTGATAGCCAACCAAGGTGTTGGTTTTGAAAGAACAGAAGCTGCTTGAGGATCATCAATGTCTCATACCTACAAAGATTTGGTTTATAAAAAGTTCATTGTTTTCTGAGAAGATATTTTAGATTTCAGCCAATAAGGAACAATTTTTCCTCCTTAAAATAATACAAAAATACAAATGTACTACATAACAGATGGAAATCAAATGCAAGATTTAAGTTCAAAGTGTCCATTGGTTTTTGTGAAGAGGACATATTTCACAAATAAAAAAATTCCCTTGGCAGCCATGTTGCATTTTGGATTTAAACAAATTGTGGCATTTCTTGCAATGTTCTGTTTCAAATTACCATGGTTACATAGGAAAAGAATAAAATGTGACATGCAGAAAAGATACAATGGTTAATTTGGTTATGTGACATGTAAACAAACAGTATTACAAATCCAACTAATCAATTGATTTAAAAACCTTTTTTTCTGTCTTGGAAGTTTCATAAAATTCGTAAATTTGTTACAGTTGACTCTCGTTATCTTGAATTCGATGGGACCATGGAAAAAATTTGAGTCAACCGTAGTTCGACTCAAAGAGGAGCTACGAAAATACCGGAAGTGTAGTTTGTTTAAGACGAAAGGGAGACAACTTGAGCGAAATTTTGAAGAGCTAAAACCAGTAGTGTCCTGATTCTTGGAACGATTTTAAACTTCTTCGATGTTTTTGTTGCTGTTAATTTCTGACAAATAATTCAATAGATAAAACGCTTCCGTTGTGTACTTTTCATAATCATTGATGCATGCCGACCCAAGCAGCACTTATTATGAATCGATAATTTTTTATTGTACACATCTAACCTGTGTCATAATACCAAGCTAATTCAAATATTATCCCTAATTAATTTGACAAGATTGTGAAAAAAACATGTGAAATAGCCTAAGGTAAAAATGTGAAAGTCAATGACCAGATGTTTCACCTGCGATCCGATTTTAAGCCCAAGGTAATACACATGTTTTGACAGGTAAATTTGACTTAACGAATGTAAATAATATGGCTTTCTACATCTCGGGACCAAAACTTTTATTCGAGACAACCGAAATTTCGACTCCTCCGAATTCGACTCAACAGGAGTCAAATTATATATATTTATACACAACGAAGTTCGGGACTTCGATAAAAATTCGACTCAACCAAAAAATACGAGTCAACTGAGTTCGAGACAATGAGAGTCAACTGTATTTATACCAAGTTTAATGTGTTTGAAAGATTTTCATTGGTTCCATGAGTCTTAAATATAGAATCCAATGGTTGTTGTTTTTTGTTGTTGTCATTAGATGTACAGTAGCCACCACTTCAACAATGAAAAAGTGGTCCTATAAAAGGGAGGGGGACAATTTAGTAGTACACATGTATTTTACTATCTCGGTTCATCTGAATGATGGAAGGGGTGGCCTTATAAGAGGGATAGCCTCTCTTGAGGGGGACAATTTAGTAGTACAAATGTATTTTATTATCTCGGTTCATCTGAAATCTGGAATGATGGAAGGGGTGGCCTTATAAGAGGGATAGCCTCTCTTGAGGGGGACAATTTAGTAGTACAAATGTATTTTATTATCTCGGTTCATCTGAAATCTGGAATGATGGAAGGAGTGGCCTTATAAGAGGGATAGCCTCTCTTGAGGGGGACAATTTAGTAGTACAAATGTATTTTCTCCATTCATCTGAAATCTGGAATGAAAGGGGTGGCCTTATAAGAGGAGCACTACTGTCTTCAGAATTCCTTTTTTTTTTCCAATTTCAAAGACTGAATAAATCAATCCATGAACATCCATACTCCTAATAAATATTTCCTACTAATTGTTACATTAAGTGAGTGAGTAATTGTTGCTTAACGCCAACTCAGCAATTTTTCAGCTATATCATGGTGAGAACAAGTTAATTTTCAATGAAATGATGATGAGGTCCGCTCTGTACTAGAACAACACGCTGAATGGATTTTTTTAGTGCTAGCTCACTGAAACAACAGTCCGCGGGTAGACATGTTGCTCCACTTGGACACATTATCCTGATTCAAAGCCAACCAGTCCTTGCTCTTTCTCCTTAATGCTGCGTGCTTAGCGGAGAAGTAACAATCACAAATTCGATAATCTTTGGTTTGACCAGAACGGAGCTCAAACCCACGATCTATCACACTCGAGATGAGCATGTTAACCATTATGCCACCGATGCAGTTGTGTTACATTAAGAGGTAAATCTATTCTTACATCAGTCCATTTATAAGCTTCTTCTGCAGTACATTCTGCCTTACTGGTGGGATTACTGAGGGCAAATATTACAGGTTTCTCATTAAAGGATCCCATGCCACGAATTATTTCTTCTGTGAAGGCTCCTGTCACTGCTGCTGCACCTGTCAACAAAATATTTAACTAAGTTTAAAATACACAGTAAAAGTAAAATCTTATATAATAGCCCCCCTCTTATAAGGCCACTCCCACCAAAATCCACCCCTCTTATCAGGTCAGTTTTCAGATGCTCTGAGATAGTAAAATACTACAAAATTATTCCCTTCAAGAGAGGCCATTCTCTTATAAGGTCACTATTTCATTGCAGAAAGGGTGGCCTTATACGATGGGGACTTACAGCGAATCCTGTTTAAAGTATAATATAAAAAATGTTTGCTTGTTACATTTTGAATCATTACAAAATGAACTTAAATCTTGTATTCATTTATCAGCAAAGGGTGTACTACTAATCCATACACATTCTCTGATAAGCTATGGAAAAAATAAATATTATATCCAAGATCAAGCAAGGGCTATCTAATATAGTGTGTATGATATGTTTTTGGAATAACTTTCATCAGGTATGTTCATAATCAATAGAATAGAAAGCTAAATAATTTAAAAGTCTTTGAGGGCATGAAAACCAATGGTCCTAAACAGGATAGCCAAATGGGGGTTAAAATACATAACATTTATATATTAAATTCACCGTAATTTCCATTTTTATCAATAATTTATTTCAAATTTACAAATTATATATCTAACATATCACATTTCCCCTCTTTAAAAAAAAAAAAAAAAAATACTCTTGTTGGCAATAGTTAAAATCAAACTAAAAGATATAAATACGAGACATTATGCTAATTTAAAGTATCCAATAAACATACATATCTTTAGGCCTTACATTTGTACAGAGCTTAGATGCCTGATACAAGTTTTTCATGACAGTAAACACAGACCTATCATAACTGATGGTTTCAGTTCCTTCACAGCCTCTCCTAATGTTTCTACAGGTTTGTGATCTTTACAGAATATTTCTTTATGACCAGTAATTCCTCCTGCTGGACGATTCTTAAAACAGAGTAGGATAGAATTATTTTAATTACTAGGCAGACATGATGTTCTACTCGAAAATATTATCTTGATTCAGAGCCAACCAGTCTTTGGTTTAATTTATATTGCTGCAACCTTAGCGAATACTAATCTTATTTTGTTTGATTTGACCCGACCAGAGCTCAAACCCATGACCTTACTGCACTTGAGGATAACACCCTAACCATTACACCACCATTGGGTTAAACATTTTTGAAAAAGAATTAACATTTTATGAAAGGTTAAATAAATACCGTAACATGTTGTATATAGTACATACTTTCTAGCTCAGATATTGTTTTGTTAGTGGGTATTATACATAAATAATAAGAAAGACTGAAAGGTCATATAATTATATTACTATTAGTTATTACCTATATTTTATCTCAGGGGTCATCGTGGTCGTTATCGTATGGTATTTAGATTTACAACTACCTATGTAATCAGTGGTTATCACTACTTATGTTGTGAGTTCGAATCCTGATCAAGTGAGGTGTACTCGATACAACATTTAAGGATTGATTGCATTTGTTTTTCGGTTCACGAAGAAATAACCTCAATCAGGTTGTACACAGCGTGTAATCCATGTAGTAGGTTACGCAAGAGTGTGTACAACCTGATTGAGTTATTTCGAATGAACCGAACAAATAATTCCAATCAATCCTTATAAATTAATTCAAACTTTTTTTGTTATGATATTGAAAAATATATTTATTTTTTCAAAATAATACAAATAATTGGAAATAAATTTAAATAACTCCAAAGGTGTCTCATTTAAAGAAAATCACCTGATGACAACGGCATGTGATGCCTTGAGAACGACGTCTATTTTTAGATTCCGTTCATTGACAAATAACCTCAACTTTTAAAACCAATCAAAACACGTATGAAATGACATGTGACTCTAAAATTAATTTCTTATGTGATAAAGTTTGTCAGTGACTTGCGATAGGTCGGTGGTTTTCTCCGGGTACTCTGGTTTCCTCCACCAATAAAACTGACAGCCACAATATAACTGAAATATTGTTGAAAGTGGCATTAAACACCATAACCCTAATCCTACCCTTTATAATTATATAACAATCAGTTATTCCCTATATTATCTCCTCTTCTTATTCTTAGTTGTGTCTTTCTTTGGTAGTTATTTTGATATAGTCAAATCTGTATAAGGAGGTCACCTTTGGGACAAAGAAAAAGTGACCTTATAAAACAGGTGACCTCTTAAAAGAGGTACAATTCATAGGGAACTTTCTATGACAGGACAAGAAAAAGTGACCTTATAAGACAGGTGACCTCTTAAAAGTGGTACAATTCATATGGAACTTTCTATGACAGGACAAGAAAAAGATGACCTTTTAATACAGGTGGCTGCTTAACAGAGGTGACCACATAGGCAGGTTTCACTGTACCTAATTTCAATGTGGAAATACTGTAAATTTATGCATTTTTACATGACAAGAATGCACTTTGTGCAAATGTATACTGCATATCATGTTATTTAGGTGAGTAAAATTTTGCAATATGACAAGAAACTAGAGGCTCAGTCGGCTGAGCCTGTGTCGTTCACCTTTCATTCTGCTTTGAGGAAACTTAATACAGAACCTTCCATACATGTAGATGCTTCCTACCAAGTTTCGGTTCATATGGCTAAGCAGTTTCAAAGGAGAAGATTTTTTAGAAAGCGACCAATCAGAAACAAGAATTACATGTGGTGGCCATGTTTGCTAACCGATCAGGACGAAATGAGCAATCGTCACAGAGGACATTCCATAGATGCTTCCTACCATGTTTCGATTCATTTGGCCAAGCAGTTTCAGAGGAGAAGATTTTTAAAAATCGGCCATTTAGAAACAAGAATTGCCTGTGGCGGCCATGTTTGGTAATGGATCACAACAAAATGTGCACTCTTTAGAGAGGACCTTCCATAGATGCTTCCTACCAAGTTTCAGTTCATTTGGCTGAGGGGTTTCAGAGGAGAAGATTAAAATGTGAAAAGTTAACGGATGACAAACGATGGACGCCAAGTGATGGCAAAAGCTCACATTGCCTTTGGCAAGGTGAGCTAATAAAAAAGCATGCAAAATTAATTTGCGTTATGCAAATTTTAAATTCATGCTGGATTTTTTTAACTTGTATCTTACCTTGACAAGCAGTCCTTTAGAATCCACCATCCATATCTTACTAATGGCCTCTTCTTGAGATAGTCCTTCTTCTTGCATAGCAAGGGCTATCAGATGTGCAATTCCAATATTAGCCTTAAAAAAAATAGCAAAATTGTGCCTTGGTGAATTACTGTTCTGTTTGGTTACTAAAGATGTATTTTCAATATTCACAATGTAGGAGTCGTTATGCTGTTTACTACATGGATTTTTATGATAGTAAAATGTTAAGGTGAAACACTGACAAGTCTTACATCATCTATATGTAGTTACAGTCAAACCTAAAGTGAAACACTGACAAGTCTTACATCATCTATATGTAGTTACAGTCAAACCTAAGGTGAAACACTGACAAGTCTTACATCATCTATATGTAGTTACAGTCAAACCTGTTTTAGTGACCACCTCTATTAAGTTACAGTCAAACCTAAGGTGAAACACTGACAAGTCTTACATCATCTATATGTAGTTACAGTCAAACCTGCCTTAGTGACCACCTCTATTAAGTTACAGTCAAACCTAAGGTGAAACACTGACAAGTCTTACATCATCTATATGTAGTTACAGTCAAACCTGCCTTAGTGACCACCTCTATTAAGTTACAGTCAAACCTAAGGTGAAACACTGACAAGTCTTACATCATCTATATGTAGTTACAGTCAAACCTGCCTTAGTGACCACCTCTATTAAGTTACAGTCAAACCTAAGGTGAAACACTGACAAGTCTTACATCATCTATATGTAGTTACAGTCAAACCTGCCTTAGTGACCACCTCTATTAAGTTACAGTCAAACCTAAGGTGAAACACTGACAAGTCTTACATCATCTATATGTAGTTACAGTCAAACCTGCTTTAGTGACCACCTCTATTAAGTTACAGTCAAACCTAAGGTGAAACACTGACAAGTCTGACATCATCTATATGTAGTTACAGTCAAACCTGCCTTAGTGACCACCTCTATTAAGTTACAGTCAAACCTAAGGTGAGACACTGACAAGTCTTACATCATCTATATGTAGTTACAGTCAAACCTGCCTTAGTGACCACCTCTATTAAGTTACAGTCAAACCTAAGGTGAAACACTGACAAGTCTTACATCATCTATATGTAGTTACAGTCAAACCTGCCTTAGTGACCACCTCTATTAAGTTACAGTCAAACCTAAGGTGAAACACTGACAAGTCTTACATCATCTATATGTAGTTAGTCAAACCTGCCTTAGTGACCACCTCTATTAAGTTACAGTCAAACCTAAGGTGAAACACTGACAAGTCTTACATCATCTATATGTAGTTACAGTCAAACCTGCCTTAGTGACCACCTCTATTAAGTTACAGTCAAACCTAAGGTGAAACACTGACAAGTCTTACATCATCTATATGTAGTTACAGTCAAACCTGCCTTAGTGACCACCTCTATTAAGTTACAGTCAAACCTAAGGTGAAACACTGACAAGTCTTACATCATCTATATGTAGTTACAGTCAAACCTGCTTTAGTGACCACCTCTATTAAGTTACAGTCAAACCTAAGGTGAAACACTGACAAGTCTTACATCATCTATATGTAGTTAGTCAAACCTGCCTTAGTGACCACCTCTATTAAGTTACAGTCAAACCTAAGGTGAAACACTGACAAGTCTTACATCATCTATATGTAGTTACAGTCAAACCTGCCTTAGTGACCACCTCTATTAAGTTACAGTCAAACCTAAGGTGAAACACTGACAAGTCTTACATCATCTATATGTAGTTACAGTCAAACCTGCCTTAGTGACCACCTCTATTAAGTTACAGTCAAACCTAAGGTGAAACACTGACAAGTCTTACATCATCTATATGTAGTTACAGTCAAACCTGCCTTAGTGACCACCTCTATTAAGTTACAGTCAAACCTAAGGTGAAACACTGACAAGTCTTACATCATCTATATGTAGTTACAGTCAAACCTGATTTAGTGACCACCTCTAATAAGCAATAACTTGTATTATGTGAACTGTATCTACTACTAAAACCTTTAAAGAATTCCCACATCAAACAACATTTATGAATGTAATATTCTATTTAACAAAAGTACAAAATATACTATACTTTATTACTATTCTATGTTCAGTATTTGATTCCATCCAACTGATGATCTATTTATTCTGGTCTCTCATGAAGACTATTAATTTCTTATTAATTAGATATGATGACTAATTGAAATTAAATCTGTTCAATTATGATTTTTTTGTCCTAACAGTAAAGGTCTTTCGCCAACAGATTCTACCTTCTGGGCTAGTAATCAGCTAACTGAGCATTCACTCACCCTGTTATGTCCATGTTTCTGTTCTTATTCATTTTTGTGATAGTATGTGTTATTTTTGAGTGGAAGCACACCTGTACAGGTTTATTTTTGAAGCACACCTTTACAGGTTTATTTTTGAAGCACACCTGTACAGGTTTATTTTTGAAGTACACCTGTACAGGTTTATTTTTGAAGCACACCTGTACAGGTTTATTTTTGAAGCACACCTGTACAGGTTTATTTTTGAAGCACACCTTTACAGGTTTTTCATTGTTTGTTTACATCTGTCGTTGGAGATCCAATTATCAAGTGGAGAAGGGTTGGAATCCCATTTACCTGTTTAACCCTGCCACATTTTGTGCCTGTCCTAAGCAAGGACCTAGATTTCCAATCCCATATGTCATGGAATATTTTGTGTTCAATGGTTTGAGGTGAGAGGCAGTTGTTTATTTTGTTGATATAGGTGGAATTGTTGCCCATCACTGTATAAACTTTCTTTTCGTTCACAAAATTATCATTCAACAATGACCTTACTAGGACAGTGGGTAATACACCCAAGATCTACCACTTGTGATGAGCATGCTCACCATTAAATCACCGGAGTCAATTTTGAAGATACAAGAAACAATAAGAACATGAAGATGTATATGACTTACCTCCCCTGCACCTTGAAACAGGAATGTATTTTCTGACAATTTTTTCCCTGTAATTTTTGTAGATGCCAAGACTCCAGCAGCTGCTACTGCTGCTGTTCCTGTATAACAAATGGAAATAAAAAAGAATGTACATTGTTTATAATTTTGTCTTAGTCATTATTTTTAAGCTAATCAATTTTCAGAGGTGTAGATACATGGTCTTTTCTCACAATTTTTCTTATTGCACAGGTCGTTTATTTTCAATATCGGTGTGCAAGACATTATTTTTCATCTTTGTTTATTTAACATTTTTCTTCAATCTTTTTACATAAGCACTCAAAATTGCTGACACAACTTGATTTATCCTGACCTCCATGTGAATTTTATATTAATCAATGAAATTCTGATTTAGTTTCCCCTAGTAAAGAAACAATTTAATTAAATTAAAATTATAAGGAGTTAGTATAGGATTTTGGTGTTTAACACCACTTTCAACATTATTTCAGTTATTTAAAATTATATATTTGTTAGATCTTTAATTTTCTAGCTACATACTAACATCTTACAACATCAAGTAAGGGGTTATATTTCAAGTGACCAATCAGCATAGGCCTACCAAATGTTGAGGAGTTCAAAAACTGAGCACATGCTGAGAGTTGTCCAATTTGTTGATATATTTATCTGTCATGCAGATGAGGGGACAGTTAAAACTGAAGCAAAGTTGACCTGACATGACCCCATAAAGTATATTGTGAGATGTTACTGTAGTGCCAAAAAAATTAATCCAACAAATGCTGTTAAAGAAAAAGTCCTGGAGAATTTGGTTGATATTAAAACAGATTGTTTTATTTTTGGTCTCTAAATGCAAATGGGGGAATAGACAAATATTTTTACTTCATAATTTCACAACAGGCTCTGAGAATTATCTTGGCAAAATAAATCCACGATAGTATATATATAAATCTATTTGAAGAAGCTACTCATGTGATACAAACATATGATTGTTGATTTCTATATGTAACTATAGGACATTAGATTGATGTCATTGGTACATCGCCATGACAAATCTTCAATAAGTATACTGTCGTTGATATGGTTTGCTCGAAATAGACTTTTCTTTCAAAAGACATCTCATATTGAAGGCTCTGATCAATCCATTCTCACAAAATAAACGAACAATAGAATATATTTCATATCATGAAACAACATTTCCATTTTTTTAAAAAAAAAATTCAAATACCTTGAATGTCATCATTGAACATACAATAGGTGTGTCTATACTTCTCCAGGAATCTGAATGCATTGTTATTAGCAAAGTCTTCAAACTGAATTAATGTGTCAATACCATACCTATAAAACAAAAAAAGAAAAGGATTTCTTATAATAAAACCTGACAATTCAGTCATTATCCCACTTAGACCTATCCTGGAAAACATATTTATACATATTTGTACAGAGATATATTTGCAGGGACATGACATAATTAATCAATAAAATTACCTCCTGCAGAAAGCATCAATAAATTTATTTAGCTTGTTTTTAAAAGTCAGGCTTTTACATATCCCCTCCATCACCATTTATTTATCAATAAAATTACCTCCAGTTGAGAGTTTCCATAAATTCCTCAATGAAATTAAAAGTTACCAGTATTTTGACAAAATAATAAGCAAGCATGCAAAGTTTTGAGAAATTCCCATTTTAAATGTGGGAGGGTTGTATGTACACACTGTTGTAACAAACAAACAGAGAGGACGAAAACAATATGTCTATGTCCCCTCCTCACACTCCAGAAGGAGGGACACATAATTACCTCCTGGTGATAGCTTCCATAAATTCATCAATAAAATCATCATACTGCTGTCCTGTGACCCTAGCATTTCTGTTTCCTATGTACAATGGATCCTCTTGAAGTTTCTGAAAGATAAACATGGATATTTCATGACATGGACATTTTTTTGCCCTATTGAAATGAACAATACTGAGCATGTTTGGAAATCAATAAATTCCTCTCTATGGAAGATTTAAAATAAGATGCTTGAGGGATCTAATAAAAGTTTTGTATCCACTCACAATTACTTGTGGCAGGTCCTTCGTTTTCTCCCTGTACTTCAATTTCCTCCACAGATAAAATCTGACTGCCACAATATAATTGATTTATTATTGAAATTAGCATTAAACATCCATAGCCAACTATCATCCATATCTTCTTGTTAATGGTAAAATTGTAAAAAAAAAAAAAAAGCTGCTTATGATAGCAGTGTATGCTTCATTAGAGCATAGCATTATACAAAATGTATTAAAGTGGAAAGATGACCTACATTGTTTGGTAGCATAAAACTATAAAAAGGTATTACTACTTATGATGAATTGTATCCTATGTTCAATGTACCCTAATGCAAAACAGAATCAGATTAATGGTTCCGTTTAAATAAGGTTCAACTATACAAGGCATACTTATCTCACTCAGTCTCACATCAAAAACAGAGAAGAAAACAAATATAGTGAAACATACCCTACATTAAAACCTACTTTATTGTTAGTTCCCACGTCTAACATGACAGGTAGTGTATGTTCTGGTGGGATTCCTCCTAAGGCTGTATATAAGGCTAATTTTCCTACAGGTATACCCATTCCATAGGCTCCAAGATCTCCCAGTCCTAGGATTCTTTCTCCATCAGTGGCTACAATAGCCTGAAAAAAAGGGATAACAAACTCATAATAATGATGATATATGATAGAATTAATACCTTTTGCCACTGATAAGAGCATTCAAGATTTATTTCCCTTTTCCATGTTGTCACTGATATTATCATTCAAGATTTATCTCCCTTTTCAATGTTGTCACTGATATGATTATTCAAGATTTATCTCCCTTTGGCTTTTCCATGTTGTAATAAAATTTGGAATGCAAAAATGAACTTGAAAAAATAGTTTACAAAGTGTCTTGGATACCACTTTTTTTTTTTGCAATTTCACAATAAAAATGAAGTTACTACATGTATTTATATAGTTATTTCGTTTTGTTGCCAATGTTGGTATTTGAAGATTGCATCAACATTACTTTACCATTTCTAATATCAGTAAAATAAATTAACGGGCAAATCATCAGATTGCTGAATAAGTAGCAATAGATAGATCTTTTAAAAAGCATGGCAACAGACACTCCAAAGTCTTTTAGTATTTCTACAAAGAAGCTGCCTAAGCACAAAGCGATCTTCACAATCATGTTGTCATTAGTGTAACTTCCAATGGCCGTAAAACACTTTTGATACCCAGCTGTGTTACTAGGCGTCACTGCTTAACCAGTGACGCTGTCAGTCAAAGCGTGATGTATACAATATATAAAAAAAAAATAGAAAAAAATCATACTATAACGTCTTGTTTCATTGCAGAAATAAAACTTACATTAAAAATATGCAGTTGATAGAAATAACATGCCAAAATGGGACGCTGACAATATACTGTTGATTTGATTGATGGATTGACTGTTGTTGAACGTCAAGTGAGCAGTATTTCAGCTATATTCAAGTAGAGAACAAGCATCCACATAATTAATAGACACCTGTGACTGTCTATTCCAAACATAATAAACAGCTGCGCCAAGAGCGCATGATACGCCCGTCGTCGACATTCATACAATATTTGTAAAGACTTTCTTTCCCATAACTCTTGAATAAACAGCTGCACCATAAACATGAATTGGAACATTTATACAATATTTATACAATTGAAAACAACATTTTTTGAGAAATCAGTAAAGACTATCAATTCCAATAACAGTACGAAGTTTGAAGTGAATTGGTGAAGGGGTTCTCAATTTACAGTGAGACATACGAAAAATCGCCTACAATTTGATGAATAAAGTCCCATAACTCTGGAATGAAAAATTGAAATTTCACCAAAAAGTATACAGACCGTAAGACTATCAATTCCAATAACTGTGCGAAGTTTGAAGTGAATTGGCCAAGGAGTTCTCAATTTACAGCGCGACATACGAAAAATTGCCTACAATTTGATGAATAAAGTCCCATAACTCTGGAATGAAAAATTGACATTTCACCAAAAAGTATACAGACCATAAGACTATCAATTCCAATAACTATGCGAAGTCTGAAGTGAACTGGCCAAGGGGTTCTCAAGTTAGAGTGCGACATGTGAAACGGACGGACTGACAGACGGACGGACGGACAGAGGTATACCATAATACGTCCCGTCTTAAAGACGGGCGTATAAAAACTGAGTCTCAAAGGGTTTCGGTTTAGACAGGTTTAATTTTATATAGATTTGAGTAAAAACTATAGCTATTTATAGCTCACTTGATGTTAAACAACAATCAATCATCAATCTATTTAAGCTTAAACAAAATGACAGAACCATGATGATGAATAGTGTAATATATGTCATACATGAATGTAAATTAGAGCAAAGCACAATTAAAACAAAACAAAATAATACCAGCACATTTCAAGTTACAGCAGCACAATTTTACGACTGTGCTAATATTACTATATAAATCTGCAAGAAAATTAATTTAAACAGTATAGCTAAGGTTACAATAATATTGTATACTATTTGTTTTATTGAAGCAGTAAAGCTAAGGTTACAATAATATTGTATACTATTTGTTTTGTTAACTATACATACATACTATAAAATGGTCATGTATTTGTACATTAAGAGTATCAATTTTTCTATTAGATTTTGGAACTGTTCCGTCAGGGTGGTATTTTTTGTCTCTCCTTTTAATATTTTACCCAGAAAACTTTTATGTGTATTGCTATTTATTGTCACTTTCTGCAATTTTCAGCTATATTTTGACTATCAGACTTATTAGGGGAGATAAGTCTAGATTGAAAACCTCTGGTCTTTAATATGTGTCTGGAAACCTGAACACTTGATTTGGGTAATGAGGTTGGTTAACCCATATCAGTGGTGCTACGTTTGTGCTCAGCAGTCAACCACCCCTATCACTTAACCACTCATCCACCCAGGCTCCAAGTTCAGCTTTTTGAGGTAATGATTACATTATACCTGTATACTTCTATCAGTAAATTAAACATCAAATCAATAATGACAAAAATAAATACTAAAAGAAAAGACACATCAAAATTGTTGAAAAAAGCTCAGTAAGTTTTATGGAAACATCATTTTAAAAGATAACTAGAAAAGAAGTATGCCCATGCACTTGATAATTATGGACATTGTTTTGTTAGGAGTGATTTAAAAACTAAAAAATTGAATGCCTCCGTCTGAACCTTATCCACCTCAACCCCCCACCCCAATTTACTACCTTAACTTTTGGTTTAGTTCTGAGGAATGTGTAGGGCTATAATGTAAAGAAAACGTCTTGAAGAGCCATAATAGATTTTCAATATAACTTAATTTGAAGGAATGGTATATTATTCATCGGGTATGATGTAGAAAACTTATGTATAGACTTTAAAAGGTGTTTGTGTCTGTAAGACACATACAATGCCCCCGCGGTTATAATTGCAAAAGGGTAAACCAATGTTTTGCTTATTCAGCATCAAACAGAAATGACTGAAATAAATGAATCTCAAAATCCATAAAATATGCACACCTTCAGTGTAAGTACTAACTGTCTACAAAATAAAAAAGGTCTAGCTCAAAAACTGTAGGAGTTAGCCGGACAAAACATATATCCTATAGGGATTTAGCAAAATCTGTCTAAGTTCATGCATCCATAATTTTGTAAAAAATTGTTGAAAGTCAAAATTCATCAAATATGCACACCTTCAGAATAAGTACTAACTGTCTACAAAATATAAAAGGTCTAGCTCAAAAACTGAAGGAGTTAGCCCGACAAACTATGCATACTGAGTGTGACGAACGGATGGACGGACGGACAGGGGTAAAACAATATGCCCCCCGACCAATAGTCGTGGGGGCATAAAAATGAAGTGTGTCTGTAAGACACAAATGATGCCCCCGCATGACCATAAGAGATTATAAACAAATAAAAAGTTCTATAACACTATGAATGATGTTCTATCATACTCAACTTGCATACAGATAGTACCTTTAATTTTTCACTCCTGATATGTAAATATAAAGGTATTACCTGTGGTGAAATGAGTATAATTCTATCTAGAATCAGCTTAGTCGTGGGGGCATAAATAAATGATTAAGTCCAACTACCTGTCATTATCAAATATTTGATGAAAATCAAAATCCTGTGGACATGCACACCTCCATTATGTGTATAAACCACATACAAAATATTAAAGCTGTAGCTCCAAAACTGTAGGAGGAGATAGCTGGACAAACCATGTATCTATATCCGGACGGACGAACAAAATTACTAAGTCCAACTACCTGTCATTTTGAGAATATTTGATGAAAATCAAAATCCTGTGGACATGCACACCTCCATTATGTGTATAAACATCCTGCAAAATATTAAAGCTGTAGGAGGAGTTAGTCAGACAAACTATAGGAGGAGTTAGCCAGGCCAAATATAGGAGGAGTTAGCCAGACAAACTGTAGGAGGAGTTAGCCAGACAAACTGTAGGAGGAGTTAGCCAGACAAACCATGTTTCCTTTATACAGCTAGTACGAAAAAACATGTTCTCTACTGGTTTTGGCATTTATTATTCAAGTATGTTGTCATCATGATCAGAACACTTTTATTCAGTCGAATATGATCAACAGTTACTGTCATTAGGATTGCATAATGCGCATTCGTGTGCATTATGCACACCCCCCTTATGGCCTTGAAAATCCCCAGAAAAAAAATATAAAAGTAATATTGCAAATTAACACACAAATTGAACAAATTAAAACTCGAGTTATAATAATGTCTCAAGAAGACTTTTGCCGCTTATATCCCATTTCAAAGATCATCTCTAAAACAATGTCATACTGGTTTGTCCCCTGTGTCATTTCATAGGCTTCAAGTTAATTTGTGTCTTGGAAAAGAAGGCATATTGACAAAACCATCAGGAATATTGACAATATTTCCTGATTTGACTGACTTGACTTTTGTAACTCAGGTTTAATGAGAAGCAGGTACAACAAGTTACAATGGAAAGTTTCCAACATGTCAACAATAAACATTATTATTTATCTTGCATACAAATATATTGATTATAATGATGGAGATAAAATACAATGTTGATCGTGTATAAACAGGCATGCTTGATTCCAAATCTTTGGAAGGTGAAATCTGCTGGAGATGGTGCATTGTATTTCATATTTCAAATTTAAAATGAATAATATTTATGATACCAGTAAGGCAATTTTAACCTAAACAATCAAATCTGTTGTTTTTCATCAGCAATTTTATAAGGTCTGTAGATGGTACATTGTATTTCGTATTTCAAAACAGAAATATCCTTATTTGGTTTGTTCATTAAATTTGCCAATTTGGTGTAACCTTCCCAATTTTGTGCTAAGGTGGCCGGCCCATTTCAAAACATGTGGAATTATCCCTGCATATTCAACGTCTAAGTTTTAAAAGTACATCGTAAGCGTTCCAATCAAGTAGATATTACATACAATATATTAAAAGCATGCCAAAATTTATGTAGGCCTATTTACCTTTGTAAAACAGTCATGCTGAAAAATATTCAAATAAGTTTGCATGTACATCAAATCTCATGAAATGAACTAGAAAAGAAGTACCGGTATGTCCCCGCACTTGATAATTATGGACAAAGTTGTTTTGTTAGGAGTGATTTTTTAAAAATGAAGTGTGTCTGTAAGAAATTATAAACAAGTCGACCTCCATTATGTGTTTAAACAGCATACAAAATATTAAAGCTATAGCTCTAAAACTGTAGGAGGAGTTAGCCAGACAAACCATGTATCTATGTCCGGGCGGACGAACAAAATGACTAAGTCCAACTACCTGTCATTTTGAGAATATTTGATGAAAATCAAAATCATGTGGACATGTACACCTCCATTATGTGTATAAACATCCTGCAAAATATTAAAGCTATAGCTCTAAAACTGTAGGAGGAGTTAGCCAGACAAACCATGTATCTATGTCCGGGCGGACGAACAAAATGACTAAGTCCAACTACCTGTCATTTTGAGAATATTTGATGAAAATCAAAATCATGTGGACATGTACACCTCCATTATGTGTATAAACATCCTGCAAAATATTAAAGCTATAGCTCTAAAACTGTAGGAGGAGTTAGCCAGACAAACCATGTATCTATGTCCGGGCGGACGAACAAAATGACTAAGTCCAACTACCTGTCATTTTGAGAATATTTGATGAAAATCAAAATCATGTGGACATGTACACCTCCATTATGTGTATAAACATCCTGCAAAATATTAAAGCTATAGCTCTAAAACTGTAGGAGGAGTTAGCCAGACAAACCATGTATCTATGTCCGGGCGGACGAACAAAATGACCAAGTCCAACTACCTGTCATTTTGAGAATATTTGATGAAAATCAAAATCATGTGGACATGTACACCTCCATTATGTGTATAAACATTCTGCAAAATATTAAAGCTATAGCTCTAAATCTGTAGGAGGAGTTAGCCAGACAAACCATGTATCTATGTCCGGGCGGACGAACAAAATGACTAAGTCCAACTACCTGTCATTTTGAGAATATTTGATGAAAATCAAAATCATGTGGACATGTACACCTCCATTATGTGTATAAACATCCTGCAAAATATTAAAGCTATAGCTCTAAAACTGTAGGAGGAGTTAGCCAGACAAACCATGTATCTATGTCCGGGCGGACGAACAAAATGACCAAGTCCAACTACCTGTCATTTTGAGAATATTTGATGAAAATCAAAATCATGTGGACATGTACACCTCCATTATGTGTATAAACATCCTGCAAAATATTAAAGCTATAGCTCTAAAACTGTAGGAGGAGATAGCCGGACAAACCATGTATCTATATCCGGACGGACGAACGAACGGACAGTGGTAAATTAATATGCCCCCCCACTCTTTGCCGCACGGGCATAAAGACAAATGTACATCAAATCTCATGAAATGAAAAACACATGTACATCAAATCTCATGAAATGAAAAATAAATCATAAACAGATTTCACAAAATGTAAACATTCTTACATATATACATAGTCTTTGCCTTTATTTTTTCACATAAGCCTTGGTGTTATTCACCACAGCCAAATTTAGAAAAAAATTCTATTTATTCAAACATATTCTTTCCTAATTTTCACTTGTTCTGGGCTTCAGGCAAGTGGGTTAGTGCAAAGACTGCAGTACAGTACTTACTGGGTAATTTGATTGAAAGTTTGTAACTAAATTTGTCTGCAAATGTTTATCATGAGAATAATCATAGCAAAAGCCCTGTCTTCCATCTTAAACATCTGTATCCATATACCTTGATCAATAATTAACATTATAATATTTATATACATGTACAGTGCAACTTGTGCAATCTGACACCTGAATTTTCCAACATTTATGTTCATCCATCTTGTAATGTGTTGTAAATATTGAATGTAATTTATTTATCTTCTCTGTACCACTGTTATTTGCAATGGTTTGCGAGTACAAAGAATCTTGATCTTTACAATAATACAAACCTCTACGTTTAATTCTGGCCAATTACAAATCATTTCATAAAGATGTCCAGCATCATGTATAGACAGGAAAAGTCCCCTGAAATAGACAATAAATTCACTATGGTAGTTAAAGTAGTAGTTATTTCAAACAATCCACATCCTTGAAGGAATCCCAGGCAACAGAAATAGGACTTAAATTTCCCTGCCGTGGAGTATCTGTCCAATATGGGAATCTGGTAGTGGTGTGACTCTCCCTTAGCACTGGACGTAAATTATTGCCCAAGTACAAGTATGCATGCAGTATGCACGCTCCTTTGTATGTAAAATACAACTTGCATCAGCTCCTAATCAGCAACAGTTTATTAGCAGTGGTCATTAGTGACCTATAAGAAGGTATTTGTTAACAGTGGTCATTCATGACCTATAAGAAGGTATTAGCAGTGGTCATTAGTGACCTATAAGAAGGTATTTGTTAGCAGTGGTCATTCATGACCTATAAGAAGGTATTAGCAGTGGTCATTAGTGACCTATAAGAAGGTATTTGTTAGCAGTGGTCATTCATGACCTACAAGAAGGTATTTGTTAGCAGTGGTCATTCATGACCTATAAGAAGGTATTTGTTAGCAGTGGTCATTAGTGACCTATAAGAAGGTATTTGTTAGCAGTGGTAATTCATGACCTATAAGAAGGTATTTGTTAGCAGTGGTCATTCATGACCTATAAGAAGGTATTAGCAGTGGTCATTAGTGACCTATAAGAAGGTATTTGTTAGCAGTGGTCATTCATGACCTATAAGAAGGTATTATCAGTGGTCATTAGTGACCTATAAGAAGGTATTTGTTAGCAGTGGTAATTCATGACCTATAAGAAGGTATTTGTTAGCAGTGGTCATTCATGACCTATAAGAAGGTATTTGTTAGCAGTGGTCATTAGTGACCTATAAGAAGGTATTTGTTAGCAGTGGTCATTAGTGACCTATAAGAAGGTATTTGTTAGCAGTGGTCATTCATGACCTATAAGAAGGTATTAGCAGTGGTCATTAGTGACCTATAAGAAGGTATTTGTTAGCAGTGGTCATTCATGACCTATAAGAAGGTATTATCAGTGGTCATTAGTGACCTATAAGAAGGTATTTGTTAGCAGTGGTCATTCATGACCTATAAGAAGGTATTAGCAGTGGTCATTAGTAACCTATAAGAAGGTATTTGTTAGCAGTGGTCATTCATGACCTATAAGAAGGTATTAGCAGTGGTCATTAGTGACCTATAAGAAGGTATTTGTTAGCAGTGGTCACTCATGACCTACAAGAAGGTATTAGCAGTGGTCATTAGTGACCTATAAGAAGATATTTGTTAGCAGTGGTCATTCATGACCTATAAGAAGGTATTAGCAGTGGTCATTAGTGACCTATAAGAAGGTATTTGTTAGCAGTGGTCATTCATGACCTATAAGAAGGTATTAGCAGTGGTCATTAGTGACCTATAAGAAGGTATTTGTTAGCAGTGGTCATTCATGACCTATAAGAAGGTATTAGCAGTGGTCATTAGTGACCTATAAGAAGGTATTTGTTAGCAGTGGTCATTCATGACCTATAAGAAGGTATTAGCAGTGGTCATTAGTGACCTATAAGAAGGTATTTGTTAGCAGTGGTCATTCATGACCTATAAAAAGGTATTAGCAGTGGTCATTAGTGACCTATAAGAAGGTATTTGTTAGCAGTGGTCATTCATGACCTATACAAAGGTATTAGCAGTGGTCATTAGTGACCTATAAGAAGGTATTTGTTAGCAGTGGCCATTCATGACCTATAAGAAGGTATTAGCAGTGGTCATTAGTGACCTATAAGAAGGTATTTGTTAGCAGTGGTCATTCATGACCTATAAGAAGGTATTAGCAGTGGTCATTAGTGACCTATAAGAAGGTATTTGTTAGCAGTGGTCATTCATGACCTATAAGAAGGTATTAGCAGTGGTCATTAGTGATCTATAAGAAGGTATTTGTTAGCAGTGGTCATTCATGACCTATAAGAAGGTATTAGCAGTGGTCATTAGTGACCTATAAGAAGGTATTTGTTAGCAGTGGTCATTCATGACCTATAAGAAGGTATTAGCAGTGGTCATTAGTGACCTATAAGAAGGTATTTGTTAGCAGTGGTCATTCATGACCTATAAGAAGGTATTAGCAGTGGTCATTAGTGACCTATAAGAAGGTATTTGTTAGCAGTGGTCATTCATGACCTATAAGAAGGTATTAGCAGTGGTCATTAGTGACCTATAAGAAGGTATTTGTTAGCAGTGGTCATTCATGACCTATAAAAAGGTATTAGCAGTGGTCATTAGTGACCTATAAGAAGGTATTTGTTAGCAGTGGTCATTCATGACCTATAAAAAGGTATTAGCAGTGGTCATTAGTGACCTATAAGAAGGTATTTGTTAGCAGTGGTCATTCATGACCTATAAGAAGGTATTAGCAGTGGTCATTAGTGACCTATAAGAAGGTATTTGTTAGCAGTGGTCATTCATGACCTATAAGAAGGTATTAGCAGTGGTCATTAGTGACCTATAAGAAGGTATTTGTTAGCAGTGGTCATTCATGACCTATAAGAAGGTATTAGCAGTGGTCATTAGTGATCTATAAGAAGGTATTTGTTAGCAGTGGTCATTCATGACCTATAAGAAGGTATTAGCAGTGGTCATTAGTGACCTATAAGAAGGTATTTGTTAGCAGTGGTCATTCATGACCTATCAGAAGGTATTAGCAGTGGTCATTAGTGACCTATAAGAAGGTATTTGTTAGCAGTGGTCATTCATGACCTATAAGAAGGTATTAGCAGTGGTCATTAGTGACCTATAAGAAGGTATTTGTTAGCAGTGGTCATTCATGACCTATAAGAAGGTATTAGCAGTGGTCATTAGTGACCTATAAGAAGGTATTTGTTAGCAGTGGTCATTCATGACCTATAAGAAGGTATTAGCAGTGGTCATTAGTGACCTATAAGAAGGTATTTGTTAGCAGTGGTCATTCATGACCTATAAGAAGGTATTAGCAGTGGTCATTAGTGACCTATAAGAAGGTATTTGTTAGCAGTGGTCATTCATGACCTATAAGAAGGTATTAGCAGTGGTCATTAGTGACCTATAAGAAGGTATTTGTTAGCAGTGGTCATTCATGACCTATAAGAAGGTATTAGCAGTGGTCATTAGTGACCTATAAGAAGGTATTTGTTAGCAGTGGTCATTCATGACCTATAAAAAGGTATTAGCAGTGGTCATTAGTGACCTATAAGAAGGTATTTGTTAGCAGTGGTCATTCATGACCTATAAAAAGGTATTAGCAGTGGTCATTAGTGACCTATAAGAAGGTATTTGTTAGCAGTGGTCATTCATGACCTATAAGAAGGTATTAGCAGTGGTCATTAGTGACCTATAAGAAGGTATTTGTTAGCAGTGGTCATTCATGACCTATAAGAAGGTATTAGCAGTGGTCATTAGTGACCTATAAGAAGGTATTTGTTAGCAGTGGTCATTCATGACCTATAAGAAGGTATTAGCAGTGGTCATTAGTGATCTATAAGAAGGTATTTGTTAGCAGTGGTCATTCATGACCTATAAGAAGGTATTAGCAGTGGTCATTAGTGACCTATAAGAAGGTATTTGTTAGCAGTGGTCATTCATGACCTATCAGAAGGTATTAGCAGTGGTCATTAGTGACCTATAAGAAGGTATTTGTTAGCAGTGGTCATTCATGACCTATAAGAAGGTATTAGCAGTGGTCATTAGTGACCTATAAGAAGGTATTTGTTAGCAGTGGTCATTCATGACCTATAAGAAGGTATTAGCAGTGGTCATTAGTGACCTATAAGAAGGTATTTGTTAGCAGTGGTCATTCATGACCTATAAGAAGGTATTAGCAGTGGTCATTAGTGACCTATAAGAAGGTATTTGTTAGCAGTGGTCATTCATGACCTATAAGAAGGTATTAGCAGTGGTCATTCATGACCTATAAGAAGGTATTAGCAGTGGTCATTCATGACCTATAAGAAGGTATTAGTAGTGGTCATTCATGACCTATAAGAAGGTATTAGCAGTGGTCATTAGTGACCTATAAGAAGGTATTAGCAGTGGTCATTCATGACCTATAAGAAGGTATTAGCAGTGGTCATTCATGACCTATAAGAAGGTATTAGCAGTGGTCATTCATGACCTATAAGAAGGTATTAGCAGTGGTCATTAGTGACCTATAAGAAGGTATTAGCAGTGGTCATTCATGACCTATAAGAAGGTATTAGCAGTGGTCATTAGTGACCTATAAGAAGGTATTAGCAGTGGTCATTGGTGACCTATAAGAAGGTATTAGCAGTGGTCATTAGTGACCTATAAGAAGGTATTAGCAGTGGTCATTAGTGACCTATAAGAAGGTATTAGCAGTGGTCATTAGTGACCTATAAGAAGGTATTAGCAGTGGTCATTAGTGACCTATAAGAAGGTATTAGCAGTGGTCATTAGTGACCTATAAGAAGGTATTAGCAGTGGTCATTCATGACCTATAAGAAGGTATTAGCAGTGGTCATTCATGACCTATAAGAAGATATTAGCAGTGGTCATTAGTGACCTATAAGAAGGTATTAGCAGTGGTCATTAGCGACCTATAAGAAGGTATTAGCAGTGGTCATTAGTGACCCATAAGAAGGTATTAGCAGTGGTCATTAGTGACCTATAAGAAGGTATTTGTTAGCAGTGGTTATTAAGAAGGTCAAGTTTTCTAATCTTATACAGATCGAGAATGATCCTTTTAACAAAACTCGATTTTTCATCAAAGGGGAAACATGCGACTGTAACTTTATGAATCAATGATTCAGAAATGAAGTTATGCATAACCGGAATTTGTCAGTTTGATATAAATGATGCCACCTGAGTCAACCAGACAGATGCTTCTGGTGGTCCAATAAAAATTCTACCCGCATTGGCAATTAGGTGAACATTAAGTTTGATCCCTGACCAATGCTAAACAAGTGAATATGTGTGTCTTACCTGGGTTTTCTGTATAATACACCATATTCTTGACAAGCCTTGCCAACTGTTGGGGTATAGACAATTGGCATCATTTTTTCTGTGTATTCAGTCAGACATCTATAGAAAAGTTTCTCGTTCCTGTCAGATAAAGCCATTAAGTATGTGTATTTGTCTACGTCAGTCGCACGATCTTCAAAATTCTGTAACACCCTCTTCATCTGTTGATCCTGGGTTACCACAGCAGCAGGTAGAAGGCCATGGATTCCCATTAACTGCCTTTCTTTAAGTGTAAAGGCATGACCCTGCAAAATATATTTAATTTACCTTTTCAGAGATCCTTGTTGGATGAAATTTTGATGAGTCTCAACAATTAAGTCACAAGTCTCACAAGTACATTCAGTGTTATTATTTGTAAAAAATGGTGAGCCCCAAACTCAACTGTTGTCTCAGTGAACAATCTCAATAAAAACTTTATAGTCTGGTTAGACAGGACTGGGTCAGAACCCAGGATATATCACATTGATGGACAGGACTGGGTCAGAATCCAGGATATATCACATTGATGGACAGGACTGGGTCAGAACCCAGGATATATCACATTGATGGACAGGACTGGGTTAGAACCCAGGATATATCACATTGATGGACAGGACTGGGTTAGAACCCAGGATATATCACATTGATGGACAGGACTGGATCAGAACCCAGGATATATCACATTGATGGACAGGACTGGGTCAGAACCCAGGATATATCACATTGATGGCCAGGACTGGGTTAGAACCCAGGATATATCACATTGATGGACAGGACTGGGTCAGAACCCAGGATATATCACATTGATGGACAGGACTGGGTCAGAACCCAGGATATATCACATTGATGGACAGGACTGGGTCAGAACCCAGGATATATCACATTGATGGACAGGACTGGGTTAGAATCCAGGATATATCACATTGATGGACAGGGCTGGGTTAGAACCCAGGATATATCACATTGATGGACAGGACTGGGTCAGAACCCAGGATATATCACATTGATGGACAGGACTGGGTTAGAACCCAGGATATATCACATTGATGGACAGGACTGGGTCAGAACCCAGGATATATCACATTGATGGACAGGACTGGGTTAGAACCCAGGATATATCACATTGATGGACAGGACTGGGTTAGAACCCAGGATATATCACATTGATGGACAGGACTGGGTTAGAACCCAGGATATATCACATTGATGGACAGGACTGGGTTAGAACCCAGGATATATCACATTGATGGACAGGACTGGGTCAGAACCCAGGATATATCACATTGATGGACAGGACTGGGTCAGAACCCAGGATATATCACATTGATGGACAGGACTGGATCAGAACCCAGGATATATCACATTGATGGACAGGACTGGGTCAGAACCCAGGATATATCACATTGATGGACAGGACTGGGTTAGAACCCAGGATATATCACATTGATGGACAGGACTGGGTCAGAACCCAGGATATATCACATTGATGGACAGGACTGGGTCAGAACCCAGGATATATCACATTGATGGACAGGACTGGGTTAGAATCCAAGATATATCACATTGATGGACAGGGCTGGGTTAGAACCCAGGATATATCACATTGATGGACAGGACTGGGTTAGAACCCAGGATATATCACATTGATGGACAGGACTGGGTCAGAACCCAGGATATATCACACTGATGGACAGGACTGGGTTAGAATCCAGGATATATCACATTGATGGACAGGGCTGGGTTAGAACCCAGGATATATCACATTGATGGACAGGACTGGGTCAGAACCCAGGATATATCACATTGATGGACAGGACTGGGTCAGAACCCAGGATATATCACATTGATGGACAGGACTGGGTCAGAACCCAGGATATATCACATTGATGGACAGGAATGGATCAGAACCCAGGATATATCACATTGATGGACAGGACTGGGTCAGAACCCAGGATATATCACATTGATGGACAGGACTGGGTTAGAACCCAGGATATATCACATTGATGGACAGGACTGGGTCAGAACCCAGGATATATCACATTGATGGACAGGACTGGGTCAGAACCCAGGATATATCACATTGATGGACAGGACTGGGTTAGAACCCAGGATATATCACATTGATGGACAGGACTGGGTTAGAACCCAGGATATATCACATTGATGGACAGGACTGGGTTAGAACCCAGGATATATCACATTGATGGACAGGACTGGGTTAGAACCCAGGATATATCACATTGATGGACAGGACTGGGTTAGAATCCAGGATATATCACATTGATGGACAGGAATGGATCAGAACCCAGGATATATCACATTGATGGACAGGACTGGGTTAGAACCCAGGATATATCACATTGATGGACAGGACTGGGTCAGAACCCAGGATATATCACATTGATGGACAGGACTGGGTCAGAACCCAGGATATATCACATTGATGGCCAGGACTGGGTTAGAACCCAGGATATATCACATTGATGGACAGGACTGGGTCAGAACCCAGGATATATCACATTGATGGACAGGACTGGGTTAGAACCCAGGATATATCACATTGATGGACAGGACTGGGTCAGAACCCAGGATATATCACATTGATGGACAGGACTGGGTTAGAATCCAGGATATATCACATTGATGGACAGGGTTGGGTTAGAACCCAGGATATATCACATTGATGGACAGGACTGGGTCAGAACCCAGGATATATCACATTGATGGACAGGACTGGGTTAGAACCCAGGATATATCACATTGATGGACAGGACTGGGTCAGAACCCAGGATATATCACATTGATGGACAGGACTGGGTCAGAACCCAGGATATATCACATTGATGGACAGGACTGGGTCAGAACCCAGGATATATCACATTGATGGACAGGACTGGGTTAGAACCCAGGATATATCACATTGATGGACAGGACTGGGTTAGAACCCAGGATATATCACATTGATGGACAGGACTGGGTTAGAACCCAGGATATATCACATTGATGGACAGGACTGGGTTAGAACCCAGGATATATCACATTGATGGACAGGACTGGGTTAGAATCCAGGATATATCACATTGATGGACAGGAATGGATCAGAACCCAGGATATATCACATTGATGGACAGGACTGGGTTAGAACCCAGGATATATCACATTGATGGACAGGACTGGGTCAGAACCCAGGATATATCACATTGATGGACAGGACTGGGTCAGAACCCAGGATATATCACATTGATGGCCAGGACTGGGTTAGAACCCAGGATATATCACATTGATGGACAGGACTGGGTCAGAACCCAGGATATATCACATTGATGGACAGGACTGGGTTAGAACCCAGGATATATCACATTGATGGACAGGACTGGGTCAGAACCCAGGATATATCACATTGATGGACAGGACTGGGTTAGAATCCAGGATATATCACATTGATGGACAGGGTTGGGTTAGAACCCAGGATATATCACATTGATGGACAGGACTGGGTCAGAACCCAGGATATATCACATTGATGGACAGGACTGGGTTAGAACCCAGGATATATCACATTGATGGACAGGACTGGGTCAGAACCCAGGATATATCACATTGATGGACAGGACTGGGTCAGAACCCAGGATATATCACATTGATGGACAGGACTGGGTTAGAACCCAGGATATATCACATTGATGGACAGGACTGGGTTAGAACCCAGGATATATCACATTGATGGACAGGACTGGGTTAGAACCCAGGATATATCACATTGATGGACAGGACTGGGTCAGAACCCAAGATATATCACATTGATGGACAGGACTGGGTCAGAACCCAGGATATATCACATTGATGGACAGGACTGGATCAGAACCCAGGATATATCACATTGATGGACAGGACTGGGTCAGAACCCAGGATATATCACATTGATGGACAGGACTGGGTCAGAACCCAGGATATATCACATTGATGGACAGGACTGGGTCAGAACCCAGGATATATCACATTGATGGACAGGACTGGGTCAGAACCCAGGATATATCACATTGATGGACAGGACTGGGTTAGAATCCAGGATATATCACATTGATGGACAGGGCTGGGTTAGAACCCAGGATATATCACATTGATGGACAGGACTGGGTTAGAACCCAGGATATATCACATTGATGGACAGGACTGGGTCAGAACCCAGGATATATCACACTGATGGACAGGACTGGGTTAGAATCCAGGATATATCACATTGATGGACAGGGCTGGGTTAGAACCCAGGATATATCACATTGATGGACAGGACTGGGTCAGAACCCAGGATATATCACATTGATGGACAGGACTGGGTTAGAACCCAGGATATATCACATTGATGGACAGGACTGGGTTAGAACCCAGGATATATCACATTGATGGACAGGACTGGGTTAGAACCCAGGATATATCACATTGGACAGGACTGGGTTAGAACCCAGGATATATCACATTGATGGACAGGACTGGGTCAGAACCCAGGATATATCACATTGATGGACAGGACTGGGTCAGAACCCAGGATATATCACATTGATGGACAGGACTGGGTCAGAACCCAGGATATATCACATTGATGGACAGGACTGGGTCAGAACCCAGGATATATCACATTGATGGACAGGACTGGGTTAGAACCCAGGATATATCACATTGATGGACAGGAATGGATCAGAACCCAGGATATATCACATTGATGGACAGGACTGGGTCAGAACCCAGGATATATCACATTGATGGACAGGACTGGGTTAGAACCCAGGATATATCACATTGATGGACAGGACTGGGTCAGAACCCAGGATATATCACATTGATGGACAGGACTGGGTCAGAACCCAGGATATATCACATTGATGGACAGGACTGGGTTAGAACCCAGGATATATCACATTGATGGACAGGACTGGGTTAGAACCCAGGATATATCACATTGATGGACAGGACTGGGTTAGAACCCAGGATATATCACATTGATGGACAGGACTGGGTTAGAACCCAGGATATATCACATTGATGGACAGGACTGGGTTAGAATCCAGGATATATCACATTGATGGACAGGAATGGATCAGAACCCAGGATATATCACATTGATGGACAGGACTGGGTTAGAACCCAGGATATATCACATTGATGGACAGGACTGGGTCAGAACCCAGGATATATCACATTGATGGACAGGACTGGGTCAGAACCCAGGATATATCACATTGATGGCCAGGACTGGGTTAGAACCCAGGATATATCACATTGATGGACAGGACTGGGTCAGAACCCAGGATATATCACATTGATGGACAGGACTGGGTCAGAACCCAGGATATATCACATTGATGGCCAGGACTGGGTTAGAACCCAGGATATATCACATTGATGGACAGGACTGGGTCAGAACCCAGGATATATCACATTGATGGACAGGACTGGGTTAGAACCCAGGATATATCACATTGATGGACAGGACTGGGTCAGAACCCAGGATATATCACATTGATGGACAGGACTGGGTTAGAATCCAGGATATATCACATTGATGGACAGGGTTGGGTTAGAACCCAGGATATATCACATTGATGGACAGGACTGGGTCAGAACCCAGGATATATCACATTGATGGACAGGACTGGGTTAGAACCCAGGATATATCACATTGATGGACAGGACTGGGTCAGAACCCAGGATATATCACATTGATGGACAGGACTGGGTCAGAACCCAGGATATATCACATTGATGGACAGGACTGGGTTAGAACCCAGGATATATCACATTGATGGACAGGACTGGGTTAGAACCCAGGATATATCACATTGATGGACAGGACTGGGTTAGAACCCAGGATATATCACATTGATGGACAGGACTGGGTCAGAACCCAAGATATATCACATTGATGGACAGGACTGGGTCAGAACCCAGGATATATCACATTGATGGACAGGACTGGATCAGAACCCAGGATATATCACATTGATGGACAGGACTGGGTCAGAACCCAGGATATATCACATTGATGGACAGGACTGGGTCAGAACCCAGGATATATCACATTGATGGACAGGACTGGGTCAGAACCCAGGATATATCACATTGATGGACAGGACTGGGTCAGAACCCAGGATATATCACATTGATGGACAGGACTGGGTTAGAATCCAGGATATATCACATTGATGGACAGGGCTGGGTTAGAACCCAGGATATATCACATTGATGGACAGGACTGGGTTAGAACCCAGGATATATCACATTGATGGACAGGACTGGGTCAGAACCCAGGATATATCACACTGATGGACAGGACTGGGTTAGAATCCAGGATATATCACATTGATGGACAGGGCTGGGTTAGAACCCAGGATATATCACATTGATGGACAGGACTGGGTCAGAACCCAGGATATATCACATTGATGGACAGGACTGGGTTAGAACCCAGGATATATCACATTGATGGACAGGACTGGGTTAGAACCCAGGATATATCACATTGATGGACAGGACTGGGTTAGAACCCAGGATATATCACATTGGACAGGACTGGGTTAGAACCCAGGATATATCACATTGATGGACAGGACTGGGTCAGAACCCAGGATATATCACATTGATGGACAGGACTGGGTCAGAACCCAGGATATATCACATTGATGGACAGGACTGGGTCAGAACCCAGGATATATCACATTGATGGACAGGACTGGGTCAGAACCCAGGATATATCACATTGATGGACAGGACTGGGTTAGAACCCAGGATATATCACATTGATGGACAGGAATGGATCAGAACCCAGGATATATCACATTGATGGACAGGACTGGGTCAGAACCCAGGATATATCACATTGATGGACAGGACTGGGTTAGAACCCAGGATATATCACATTGATGGACAGGACTGGGTCAGAACCCAGGATATATCACATTGATGGACAGGACTGGGTCAGAACCCAGGATATATCACATTGATGGACAGGACTGGGTTAGAACCCAGGATATATCACATTGATGGACAGGACTGGGTTAGAACCCAGGATATATCACATTGATGGACAGGACTGGGTTAGAACCCAGGATATATCACATTGATGGACAGGACTGGGTTAGAACCCAGGATATATCACATTGATGGACAGGACTGGGTTAGAATCCAGGATATATCACATTGATGGACAGGAATGGATCAGAACCCAGGATATATCACATTGATGGACAGGACTGGGTTAGAACCCAGGATATATCACATTGATGGACAGGACTGGGTCAGAACCCAGGATATATCACATTGATGGACAGGACTGGGTTAGAACCCAGGATATATCACATTGATGGACAGGACTGGGTTAGAACCCAGGATATATCACATTGATGGACAGGACTGGGTTAGAACCCAGGATATATCACATTGATGGACAGGACTGGGTTAGAACCCAGGATATATCACATTGATGGACAGGAATGGATCAGAACCCAGGATATATCACATTGATGGACAGGACTGGGTCAGAACCCAGGATATATCACATTGATGGACAGGACTGGGTCAGAACCCAGGATATATCACATTGATGGACAGGACTGGGTTAGAACCCAGGATATATCACATTGATGGACAGGACTGGGTTAGAACCCAGGATATATCACATTGATGGACAGGACTGGGTTAGAACCCAGGATATATCACATTGATGGACAGGACTGGGTTAGAACCCAGGATATATCACATTGATGGACAGGACTGGGTTAGAACCCAGGATATATCACATTGATGGACAGGACTGGGTTAGAACCCAGGATATATCACATTGATGGACAGGACTGGGTTAGAACCCAGGATATATCACATTGATGGACAGGACTGGGTTAGAATCCAGGATATATCACATTGATGGACAGGACTGGGTTAGAACCCAGGATATATCACATTGATGGACAGGACTGGGTCAGAACCCAGGATATATCACATTGATGGACAGGACTGGGTTAGAACCCAGGATATATCACATTGATGGACAGGACTGGGTTAGAACCCAGGATATATCACATTGATGGACAGGGCTGGGTTAGAACCCAGGATATATCACATTGATGGACAGGACTGGGTCAGAACCCAGGATATATCACATTGATGGACAGGACTGGGTCAGAACCCAGGATATATCACATTGATGGATAGGACTGGGTTAGAACCCAGGATATATCACATTGATGGACAGGACTGGGTCAGAACCCAGGATATATCACATTGATGGACAGGACTGGGTCAGAACCCAGGATATATCACATTGATGGACAGGACTGGGTTAGAACCCAGGATATATCACATTGATGGACAGGACTGGGTCAGAACCCAGGATATATCACATTGATGGACAGGACTGGGTTAGAACCCAGGATATATCACATTGATGGACAGGACTAGGTTAGAACCCAGGATATATCACATTGATGGACAGGACTGGGTCAGAACCCAGGATATATCACATTGATGGACAGGACTAGGTTAGAACCCAGGATATATCACATTGATGGACAGGACTGGGTTAGAACCCAGGATATATCACATTGATGGACAGGACTGGGTCAGAACCCAGGATATATCACATTGATGGACAGGACTGGGTTAGAACCCAGGATATATCACATTGATGGACAGGACTGGGTTAGAACCCAGGATATATCACATTCCAGGCAAGCTTATTAATCATAACACCATCAACTATTTCATTTGTTTGTTACTGTTTTACTGTATCATAACTTGTTTACTTTTACATTGTGTGTATTCTTATTTTGGCACTTGTGAGTCATGTCATTAATAATTGATAAAAACAAAATTATTAGACTTGATTCTTATTACACTATAGTACATTTAGTTGTTAATTAACTTTGAATCAAATTCTGTATTCATGCAACACTTTGCTTTGATTTAAGCCGAGCACACAGCAATGATAAACATCTATACATAGTTGTCTCCCTTCTATAAGGCCACTCCCATCTTAGGCTACCCTTCTATAAGGCCACTCCCATCTTAGGCTACCCTTCTATAAGGCCACTCCCATCTTAGGCTCCCCTTCTATAAGGCCACTCCCATCTTAGGCTACCCTTCAGATGTCAGGTGCACAGTAATACTAAAATACAGAACCCTGAATTAAATGTAATCATGTATAAACCTGTCTAAACAGAACCCTGAATTAAATGTAATCCTGTAATGTATAAAGTCTTATTGTAGATAATCTTTCTTAACTTATAACCTGTATAAAGCAAACACCTGTCTATTCCAAATGCAAAAGCTGATCCAAAGGAAGGTAAGTTTAGACAAGCTTCACTATACTACTATACTGAGTTTCTTATACAGTAGTCAGAGACATAGCATGATAAATCACTGTGATAGACGTATCACTCTTCTTAGTGATACTGATATATCTTTTGGTCTGTTTAATCTATTTACTCCTTTCGATATGCCTTTTGGGTGATAGTAAGTAACACTCTAAATGTAAAAGAAATTTTGAAGACATATTTAATAGAACAAAAGATATATCCAAATCACCAAGATGAGTGGTACGTCTATCACAGTGATTTATCACGCTATGTCTCTGACTCTACTGTAAGGCCAATTGTTCATTGCAGAAGAGGAGGCCTTATAAAGGGAGATTACTGTATTACCTTATTGAGTTTTGGATTACGCAGTATATCAATTCCTCTGACTCGTGAATGATTGATGAGATCTTTCCTAGTTTTTGGGACATTGTCTTTTTTACTCAGATTTTGACTGGTAGAAAATACAGCTGTAGTAGGAAGAGAAAACCTAAAAAGATAGTAAAATAGTTGTCTAAGTTGGTCTATTATAATTGGATACAGCAAAGGTTCACTAGACTATACATGTATATGATGCTAATGGACATGGTCGTGATCGTATGGCAGTTGGATTTATAATTACCTATATGCAATCAGTGCCTATCACCACTAAAGTTGTGAGTTCGAATCCCATTCAGGCGAGGTGTACTCAATACAACACTATGTGATAAAGTTGTCAGTGACTTGCGGCAGGTCGGTGGTTTCCTCTGGGTACTCCACTTTCCTCCACCAATAAAACTGACCGCCATGATAAACTGAAATATTGTTGAAAGTGGTGTAACACCAAAACCCTAAACCCAAACCCTCATAAAAATTTCAAAATTGCAATGTTTTTCTTTCTCACAACCAGCAGGTTGTTGTTACTCATGCTTTTAGCTATTATCATCCTTATATTATCATCCTTATATTATCAACCTTATATTATCATCCTTATATTATCAACCTTATATTATCAACCTTATATTATCATCGGAATCCTTATATTATCATCCTTATATTATCAACATTTGTGTACTATACACTTAGTGTGTGGTAATCTGAGACACACAGTCACAGTTAAAGCAAATATTTGAGGCTGTTTTTATTGTCTGTTGATATTTCTTGAGAGTTGTAGGTTTATATGTATCGAGCTAGTTATCAGAGATGGAGGTTTGGATCGCATAACCATGTTAGCAGCATTTACATTTTAACACAGGCACAATTTTTCACCTTTCACAAGATTTTCATGAGCTATTGTTGTTGGGTTCTCTTTATATTTTCATGATTTGGGACAAGTCGTAGGAGTGGTTATAAAATGGTAAAGAATTGTTCTGTTTAATAGCTTTCTTTCATAATTTTTTTTCTTATTTTTTATATGTTTGCTTGTTTGATGATGTTTAACCCCACTTTAAACAATATTTCAGTTATATCATGGCGGTCAGTTTTATTTGAGGAGGAAACCGGAGGACCCGGAGAAAACCACCGAACTGTCGCAAGTCACATACAAACTTTTATCACATAATGTTGTACACCTTGCCCTGATCAAGATTCGAAATCACAACAGTGGTGATAGGCACTGATTGCATAGGTAGACGGTAGTTGTAAATCCAACTACCATACGAACACAGCCACGATGGCAAGTCGTAGGAGTGGTTGTAAAATGGTAAAAAATTCTTCTCTTCAATAGTTTTCTTTAATAATTTTTAGTTCTTATTTTTTACATTCAAAGTTTTGCCATGCAATATATATTTTTCGACTAGAATTGGAAGAAACGTTAGTTTTTAGGATTAATTCCATAAAGTTCAAGGTGAGAAAATAGTGTCAATGTGTAATAATAACCCACTGATACACTATTTTATTACCTTTGACTTCATAAAATTAATAGGCCCTAGGCAAAAAAAATTACATTTGTTTGTGCTAACCCTATCTACCCTAATTTTTTTGTGCCTACCCTAAAGTTTTTTTTGTCATTCTTGAACAAGCACTATTAAAGTCAGAATGTGTCCCCTGTAGAAACCAGCTAAAAATAATTAAAAAAATAAAATACTTTTCCTACCTACAGTACCGACATTAATATTTTAGAGCATGTTAGCGTAAACACATGTATTTTTTCCTTGGCCCTATAATTAAATGGGAGCGTAGCTATAATCCGACAGAGATGTGTTTGTTTTTCACTTTCACCGTTCAAGTAATAACAGCAACATTTAGTAAAAATTCGCAGGAATACATTTTAAGATTTAAAGCTTTAGTTTGACCAATTTTCTTGAATATTTGTTTGAATTTGTACTTGTATGACAGATTTTTTTCATTCACTTAAATGAAGAAATAGAAAACTTCTTTGGTTCAATGATAATCTCAAAGTGACGACCATACGATTTTCCAGGGGGTATTTTGGATCAAATTAAATTTTTTAGTCTTCGTTGCCGTTAAATTATTATTTTTTCCGACAGAGCCGATGTAGCAGGCAATTTGGTCCAGACTGAGTGAGTGATTGTTGTTTAACGCCAATTCAGCAATTTTTCAGCTATATCATGGGGAGAACAAGTAAATTTTCAATGAGATGATGAGGCCCGCTTATTACTAGACCAACACGCTGAGTTGGATTTTTATAGTGCTAGCTCACTTAAACAACAGTCGGCGGATAGACATGTCGCTCCACTCGGACACATTATTCTGATTCCGAGCCAACCAGTCTTTGCTCTTTCTCCTTAATGCTGCGTGCTTAGCGGAGAAACAACAAATACCAATCTTATAGTCTTTGGCTTGACCCGACCGGGGCTCGAACCCACGATCTACCGTACTCGAGACGAGCATGCTAACCATTACTCCACCGATGCGATTTGTTCCGCACTGAAAACACTGTCTTGGCTAGATGAGCCAACTGGAACAAAAGGCAGAGGCTATGTATTCCGGATCTAGACAATATATTCAGACCTGTTTTCTTTAATTGGAATAATTCTCTAAAGTAAATGTCTTGAAAATTAATTTGATGAAAATATTTTTAATATACGCATTAGTAAGCTGCAATAAGAATCTTGCAACGCCAGTTTGACGACGGATCTTGCTTTCACACACAAAACTTGACTAAGCGAAGATTTCTCATAAAGAACATGCTTTATTTTCATAGAATAGCTATTAAATGTACTTAGTCTGTCGGACTACTGGACCGTCAGACTATCGAGCTGACTGATTATAGGTCTGACCCCTAATTAAATGGGGCTTAGATACATTTGTAGTGTGTCTTGTGCTAATATCAATGTAAATATTTATCTTAAATATGCACCAGTATCATGATTCATGATAATGACCAAGTCATTTTGTACTTATAGTATGAAGGAAGTAGAATGAGAATAAAAATTAAGGTCTCTTTTATATAAAAATTAAGAATTACCCAAACTGCACGTTTAGCTAGCAATGCCCAAGCAAAGGGGAGGTAATTCAACAGGAAAAAATTACCTTATTCCTAACACGCATCTCTCTAGACGCTTGCATATCCCATTTGTTTTCTGTGTAATTTCGCATTTGATTCAAACGTTCAAATGATCTAAATTAAAAAGTCTATAAAGAACAAGGTGAAAAAAATCTTTTTGAGCCGAAATGTCGAAGCGGTAATATTTGAGAGAGGTTTGAAGTGAAAAAAAATCAGTTTTGCCAGACAAATAATATTATTCCATCAAAGAAACTTGTATTTTCATACTTATTAATGTTCATTTTATCCATTTATAACACTGAGTAACTCTTATTTCTCTGGTCCTGAGTGAAAATTTACAAAAAACGACTTTCAAAAGTTCAGCAAGGAATGTGGTAAATAAGCAAATATGGATGACGTCTATTGACGATATTATACGGAATTGGTAGATTTACAGTAGTAGAATGCAAATTGCAATGTCACATAAATATCATAATGCAGATTCTTTCAAATGTCCATAGTCAGTATATGGATACAAAATGTCATGGGCATGGCATTGTCCTTTTTATTGCCATTTATGATTTAATTGATGCAAGATGCCAGGCTAAAATTTTGAAAAAAACTTGTGTTTAGCCTTTGAAACTGCAATTTTATTGAATTGCATAATTAAATATATGCTATTCTAGATGATGTATATTAATTTTTGCATTTAAGTTTATAAAATCCAAATAATTAAGCAATATAACCTAGAAAGCAGTTTTTTTATGATCTCCCTTGGTAAATCAAACATTTATTGCAAATATTCTGTTCAGATGACTTCAAAACTACTTAATTTTATTCTTTTTCATCAGAAAATGTAATACTTTAGTTTTTGGAAATGAAAAAGACACACTTAATGTTGAACAGAGTTATATTTACCACCTGGACCATAAATTAAAGAAAAAGTGAAAATACAGTATAAAATCTGAAATCTGGAACTTTTAAAAAAATTGTAGAAAAAATATCTGAGCTCATGTACATATATTAAGTTAGTATTTTTTGGATGCATATATGATATTCTTTGATAAAAATCTAAAAAAATTAGGATATTTTGGAGAGAAAAAAATTTGAGCATTGCTAGTTTAGGCTTTAGCCTTGACAAGGTTAACAAACTGCTCTATTTATTTAAACCAATAATTACACACAATTTTGACACACCCCCCGGAAAATTCAACCTTATTACCAGCTATGACTGATCAAGAGTTAAAAAATAATTGCAAAAAGGCACATTTTGTGCCTTTGGAAGAAGTTTGGTGTTTTTCGCGTTCATAGCAGCTGACTTTCAATAGCGGTCAAGGGAGACATATTAATAAATTGCAAACAAAAGCAAATGTGTACAGTTTCGTTACCTATTCGATAGCAAACATCTTATGCTATTTGTTCTGCAAAATATTGATGTCGCCATATTTCCTGAAAACACGCACGACAAGGTATAAATCAGTGTTGTTTTATCGAAACAGATCAGACCATTGCAGTTTCCTCCCAGAATACCCAAAAGGTTATGATAAGTTCAGAGGAAATCCGAAAATAAGGAAAGACACTTGCGCGGTAATTTCAAACAGACAAATGTCTTCGCCTTACATTGGGTACATAAAATTGGTATACCGTAAAATGGGAGTGAGAGATTGTTGTTTAACGCCAACTCAGCATTTTTTCTGCTATATCATGGCGAAAACAAGTTAATTTTCAATGAAATGATGATGAGGTCCACTTTATACCAGACCAACACGCTTGTTTAGATTTTTTTTATAGTGCTAGCTCATTGAAACAATCGTCCGTGGATAGACATGTCATCCCACTCGGACACATTATCCTGTTCCGAGTCAACCAGTGTAAAATGTGATAGCTGAAGCGAATGTTCAAGAGATGCACCTGTGATGTCGCTTCCACATACATTTTTAACCCATCTTTTTACAAAGAATTTCACATTTAATTTTCTTTTAAACATCTCAGTGACATACTCTGTAATCTACGGATCCAGACATTTCCATAAGGGATCAGATCAGACCATTGCAGCTTTTTAAGAAAAGAAAAAATGAATTTCAAAACAATTTGTTTTAAGAAAAATCAAAAGATACAGAGGCGCAATTCCAAATCGAAAATTACAAAACAGGGTAAAAAGTAACATGACAAGGACGAAATTGGAAATATTTCATCAAAACACGTTAACAGTCTATAATACAATTGTATACCCTCGAATTAAGGTCAACAGAAGATGATTTTTCGGAGATTATCATGGTTAGTTATATTCAGATTGTCCGTTCTTACAAGTCCAGATGGGTTAATATATAAAAGTAGAATGGGTGCATGTAGTTGTATTGGTGTAATTGTAAGATACAATAAACACAGTTTGATTCTGAAAACACTTAGAAACATGAGAAGTCACTTCTTTGCGATCCAAGGTGTTGCTAATATAGATGACATCTATTCCAATGATGGAAAATTTATGATGAAATAATTGTCTATTATCTTGTGATAGCAATAACACCCGAACAGGTTAGACAATTTCACTTTGGCTACATCACAAATAATACCGACCGGTCAATATTCAGTGTAAATCCATTCGCAATGTAGGCATGTCGACAGAGGTATAGGAATGACCCAATTGGTGGGATGGGGCAAACTACAGGAGTAGACCGGACGGTGGTGGGGGATCTGCTTCAGAAGTGGAACGAAAAGTGTGTGGGGAGATTTATAAGAGAGCCGGAAAGTGGTAGTGAAGGGGGGAGGGGCAAGCTACAGGAGTTGACCGACTAGAAAGTGTGTGTGTGTGTGTGTGGAGGGGGTGGGGGTGGGGGGTGGTGGTCAGGAGAAACCGGAAATAAAAAGGGTAAACTGCTGTTAAGCGAAAAAAGAGTAATTTGGCTTCTAAACATGCCCATATACCTCTTGACAGACATTTTTACTTCCATTCTAGAAATCCAGCTTTTTCTGGACTAAAATAAAGTAGAGGGAAAACATTGCCCCTGCTTAGGGAGAAGAAGGTTAAGAGATTGTAATACCCAACTTTTGAATGCACGAAGTCAATCATCAAAGATCTCGAGCTAAGTGAAAATCACTAAGTCTGTTATACTAGTATTCCAGAACGATGATAATTTCTCCTATCATGAATGCCATTGTCACTGTTAGTTGTTTTTTGCTAAATAGTTTTTGTACATCCAAATCACTGTTCATGACTATTAAGGTTATCAACCCCATTAATTCTCTAATCCAGTAATGTTCGGTTATTATATGCACATGTACTTCATAGACAAAGGGACATGGTCTGCTAAACTGAAATGACTAGCCATTATCTTGTAATGTGGATTATAAAAAGAAAGTTCAAACAGTGGTCAATAATTCTACCAATATCAGCAAAACGAACAATCACCTCTCACTGGTCAATAATTCTACCAATATAAGCAAAACGAACAATCGTCCCTCACCTCAAATCATTGAACGTAAAAACGACCACGAGATAATCCAAGTCCTGACTTGAAGCAGGCGCAAAAATGTGGCGCGATCAAACCTGTTAATGAGATCATAACTCTCTCCTCTTGATTATTGGATCTGCAACACCAATACAGTTATCAACAAACAAATTAAAAAAACAATACAGATTTGCATCATTCTGCTTTCTTATGCGAAAACAATGTGCAAGTTCCCCATTCATATATAACCCCGCTGGTCACGTTATAAATGGTGACCTTGAAATTATTAACAACACCGCTCTACGAGATTTGTTCGCCAAAGGGTCTAAATATCGTGAGCCTAAATCCATAAACTGGAAACATAACTTTAAAATTTTTATGGATTCCGTCGAGGATTATGCCAGACAATGGGCAAAATGTGAAAAGGAGGATTTAGATACTCGTTCCGAATGGGTGAAGAGTGTGAGGCCGCTTATACAAATTAGAATTAAAAAACTCAATGGGTCTAGCTCAACATCAATCTTTAAAGACTCAAATGCTGCTAAACATCTGTCTCTCCTCCATGATAAATATGTTATTGTCTCCGCCGACAAGGCCCCTAACAATATTGATTTTGTGTGTAAATCACATTACATAGACTGCTTGATAAATGAATAAGGTATTGGCAATTCACTTGGCAACTCTACATATACCCCGAGGTCTGTTTTATGTTCCTTTGGAATTTCAACCAAAGATGAAGAACTGGGTCTACTATCACTCTACTGGATTCCTAAATTACAAAAGTGTCCCTTCAAACAGCGCTATATTGCTGGGTCTGCTAAATGCTCCACGAAACCTCTTTCCAAATTATTAACATGTATTCTATCGGCGGTCAAAACCGGGCTTCAGAGTTACTGTGACACTAGCTACTCGAGGGTTGGTGTGAATCAGATGTGGATTCTGAAGAACTCTAAAGATCTGTTAGAGTATATACAATCTAGGTCCCTCTCCTCCTGCAATAGCATTAAAACATTTGACTTCTCTACCCTCTACACAACCATTCCTCACTCTAAGCTGAAGGACAGATTAAGAGAGTTGGTCCAACTGTGTTTCATAGAAAAGAATGGTCAACGTAGATACAAATATCTTGTGCTAGGAAGGGACAGATCTTATTTTGTAAAAAAAACCACTGATTCTACCAAAAAGTTCTCTGAAACTGATATCATCAACATTCTAGAGTTTTTGATTGACAACACATTTGTTATTTTTGGTGGACGTGTTTTTCAACAGACAGTCGGCATATCAATGGGTGCAAACTGTGCTCCTCTTCTCGCCGATTTGTTCCTATGTTCGTATGAGGCAAACTTCATACAGGGGCTTCTCAAGAAAAACGAGAAGAAGCTAGCACAATCCTTTAATTTCACGTTCCGCTATATAGATGATGTCCTTTCACTAAATAATTATAGGTTTGGTGATTTCGTTGATCGCATCTTTCCCATTGAGCTTTTTTGACTGCACTAGATAGCAAATTTTTTTACAAGTATCACTTTTGCTGATGTAAGTAAAGCGTTTGATCGTGTTTGGATTGGGGGGCTACTATTAAAATTAGAAAGATATGGCATTAAGGGAGATTTACTCATGTGGCTTAAAAGCTATCTTACTAACAGATCACAAAAAGTAGCTATCAAATAAGCATTATCTGAGTTAGATGATTTAAAAGCTGGTGTTTCCCAAGGGTCAGTCCTCGGTCCTCTGTTATTTTTAGTATTCATAAATGACATTGCCGATGACATGCTTGGACTCAGTAGACTTTTTGCGGACGATACATCTATTGGACATACAGCCTTAGACGAATCTACTTTAAAAAATATGATTAATATCGACCTAAACAATATAAAAAAGTGGGGGGATACTTGGTTTGTAAAATTTAATCCTAATAAAACTGAGATAATGATATTCAATAGTAGAAACCAACAAGATGAACTCAGCTTTGATTTCGACGGAATCGTCCTTAATTTTGTTAATAAGCACAAACACGGCTGGTAATCGGCACAAGCAGAACAGTCGGTTCTGCAAAGAAATTCGTGAGGATAACTTCCGGTTTTGGTGGAGGAGAGTTCACGAAGACGCTTCGCAAGGTATGTACATATCAAAAATTGAAATTTTCTTTTTTACTGCTCGAATATTGCAAAATCAGAGAATGCTATGCTGTGGCGAATGCTTTCACGATTAGAAACATGTATAGTTTATTCTTGTATATGAAGTGTAACTCTCGCAAAATCAATCGTCCCACGAAAAACATGACGAAAATTGTGACACTCTTACATTTCTAAGTTGTTCTTGACAAAGATGCAAGTTAAATTTTCATTATTTTTTCATCATGGGAGTCTAAATGTAATCGGGGATAAATTCCGATTCGTCAGAAGTAAATTGAAGTCTAGATAAATCTACAAGCTGTCAATTTTCTCGTTTTCCTGCTTGAGGAGATCGGTTCTGATAGAGCACATTGCGAATGCATGAGGAGATTTGTTAGTTTTGTTAATTGTTTTCTGCAAAATTGTTAAATTGACACTTTTAAACACAAAACTGATAAATACTCTAATCAAAATAAACTATTCTCTGTCCACTTTCAGGAGATGCCAGGATTCAAGGGAAAGAGGAAAAGGGTACTGACATTGACTCTTTACAAAAACCCATTTCGATATAGATTGCCTGTATCACCGCCAAGGAAACAAACAAAAACAAGTAGCAGTACACCAAATTTAAAATCCCCATCAATAAGGACACCAAGTTTATTTAAAAAAATCTCTTTCAATTTCAAAACATTTATATCCTTTCAAACGGGTTTACACATCTTTTCGGCGCAACCTTTTTACTAAAGACGACGGAAACTTCACCGCAGATCTACACAAGTTATAATATTACATGATTTCAGCACATACATAGGTCTAACGTAAATAAACATTCACTTAGTGCTAGTAGTCATAAATAAATTAAACACAAGATGTCCATTAAACTGTGGACATATCCTTAAAATCGGTAAAGCGCTTTACATCTTGTAACCACTACTAACAGAGATCTTTTTTTTATTTACAAGTGTGTACACATAACACACTACATAATAGAAAATAAGGGTAATAACAAAATTACCGAACTCCGAACAATCTAACAAAGGGAAAGTCAAAACTCATAAGTATATAAACAGACAAAATCAGTCAACAACCGGAAAACTGTGAAAACCGTAATGACCCTGACTTGGTACAGGCATTTCTAAAGAAATGGTGGGTTGAATCAGATTTTAAAGCGCCAAACCTCCCCCTTTCATTACGGCTCAAAGTTTCCGGCTGTCACTATAACAGTATTTACAACAATACTTGAACAAAACAGGTAAAACAGTTGTCAAATCAGCGCCAAATGTCAAAAACACTTTTACGTCACACATTGATAAAAAAAATATTTTTGACATTTTTGTTGAAACCTTATTTTTATACATTTTCACTATATGAAAATCCATCGTTTATAATCTTTTCTGCAGAGACGGAATATATTTCGACAAGATCTTGGTATCGGAATATAAACTTTTTAAGATATCGAATAAGGCGAATCTTTTCATAGCCCTGGTACAGTAGCCTGTTTCTCAGATGAAGATGACGTTTCAGGAAATCAGAATAATTGCTACTGGCCCTTGCATAACGAATCAATTGCGAGATATAAACACCATATGCAGGAGAAGCTGTTATTTTGCTGCACATATTTGGAAAATTTATGATCTTAAAATTGAAGTCGTCCCGTTTATCATAAATTTTAGTACTGATTTGACCACTGTCGTCAAAGGAGTAGGTATGATAAGGGCAGAAATTGGCCTAAAAAATAGACAAATTTTAAATGAAACGTATAGCTTTCGTTGTTTCTTGATTTTATAAGACCTTTACCCCAACTACTATTTTGGTAACAATTTTCCATATTTGCACGTGCGATGACGTCACACTAGTCAATGAAAAGTCTATCGTTTCGTGAAAATATATGAAATCTAACAAGAAATGTGTATTTAATGTCAATTTTCCGTATAACCACAAGCAGGTACCAACGGTATATTTTAGTATGATGTTTAATATATATAAACACATATCTCATTTAATTTTTGTGTTGGTACCCGAGTGTGGAGAGTATGAAATCTGCAATAAAAAAATTATTTTAAGGTCGATTTCTCGTCAGCGGCCATTTTGTATTGACCGTTTTCATCCGTAATAAACAGAAATAGAAATCGACCTTTTAATCTCATCCAAAATAAAGTTGGTTATCGTAGTTGTTTTGCTACGGGAGTAAAACTTGAACAGTTTCCATGAAACAGTTTTGACGTTAAATAAATTTTTATATATGCATAGAGTTTATTTTCTGTAAGATTTATTACGCTGTTAAGTCTATTTAGCCTGCTACGTTGCTTTTTTGAAGCAAAACTACAATTTCAATGTTATAATTAGTGAATGTAATCCGCTTTCTTAGTATCCACGGACATACAAGATCCCGCGTTCCATTGTATCATAACCCGCGGTCCTTTGTGTCCGATTTCATGCACCCGTTGTTATAAACAGATAGATGTTGCGCTAGAAACCGCTAGTCAAAAGCCTATTTTTAAATGAATATTCTAGTATAGATTATGGGAGATATATCGACCAAAACAATCATGGAACTCGCTCTCCGTGAGTAGATATAAGCGACTAAAGTTAAAGATTCACATATTTTTTTCTGAAACTTCCGATATTAAAACGTTCTTGTCGATTTATTATCTATTTATAATACTCAAATCTTGGCATAAACCTAGTACGTTAATAGCAAAGACGATGTGTCAATATATTTATGTTGTTAATATTGCTGACGGTCGCTGAGGATAAAAATAGCATACTCACCCGAAAACGTTGTTGTCACTTGTCTGACCCGGTTCTTATTGTTCGACCCGGTTCCAAGTGTCCGAATACCCGGCGTGATACTAGAATAAGGAATAATTGTAGTGCATTACATAATGATCTATTTCATGCTAATTTGATTCATAACCCATCTTGTTCTTGTGGATATTCCACAGAAAATGTTGAACATTTGTTATTGTACTGCAAGAGGTTTGATGCACAAAGAAATATTTTGTACCGTTCTTTATTAGCTGCAAATGTACACATTGACTTAAACACCTTGCTGTTTGGAAGTCAAATTTATAATATTGACACAAATAGGCATGTATTCATTACTGTACAGACATATATTATGGAAACATGTCGCTTTTCTTTCCGCTGATTATCGTGAATGTAATCAGTTGACAATTGGTTTGTGGCTGACCTGGTGTGAATTAGTAAATGTTGCAATACACACGTGTGAGCACTTTATGTTAAAATTCTTACTGAATAAATAATGATATTGTTATATATTTTGAAACTAAATTTTAAAAGATCCTACCTTTACCGAATTAATAATCCCACTACATTGTATAACAATTATTGATTTTCTTCATTCTAGGTGTGTTCTATAAACTAGTCCGATTATTGTAAAGGTCTGTTCGATTTGTCATTTGGCAAATATCAAATTGTGTTGCACTCGTACATTTCATGTTGTTGATTTTTGTTGTTTTTTTCTTCTAATTATTAAGAAAGACTGTAGCTTTAATTTGTGTATTTATGTTCAACTGTATTTGTATATTGTTTATATAAAGGAAAAGATTTTCTAAGTTGAAAAACTTGTATCTGATCCTATTGTCATGTTTTTGGACAATAAAATATGTTTAAACTAAACTACAGATAGATCTGCTTCATACCTTGACCTACACCTCGAAGTTGACAGTGAGGGGCGGTTAAGAACGAAACTTTACGACAAAAGAGATAATTTCAATCTTCCCATTGTGAACTTTCCATTTATATGTAGCAACATTCCAGCAGCACCTGCATATGGAGTATATATATATATATATATATATATCTCAGTTGATACGATATTCCAGAGCTTGTGGCTCCTATCATGATTTCCTTGATGGAGGGTTGCTGTCGATTCAATGTTGAAATATACTTAGCTCAGGGAAGAAAAGGTATGGATTACCAAGTATAAATATAGCATGGTTGAAAATTATAGAAACAAATGCATGGCAGATCATATGCATAGCTAAAGTTGTGAACAGGCCTGGCACACACCTGGTCAAACACTGATATGGACTCGAATTACATGAATTACTAAGTTCATAATGTCCATAAACATTGCAAGCACATGCGATAAAACAACAGTCCAGTGTTAGTTTCTCTGTCGTTAGTCAACAAATGGCAATATATAATATTATCACATATTTTGTTGCAATATGTTGATTTTTGCATGTCCAATAATAGCTAACAGTCAGTGTTGGTTATTTTGCCCTCAAATATCCGTATTTGCCCTCATATATCCGTATTTGCCCTAGACTGACAATTGTCTGTCTCAATCTATTGGATATAGACCAGTAGCCCATTTCACAAAAATTCGTAACTATAGTCCTAACTTTTTCACTTAAGATTATCTTACGACAATTCCTAAGTCCTTTTCACAAAGATTATCTTACGACAAATTTTAATCCTACGACTAAAATTACACTTACGATAAAAAATTCTTCCTTAGGTGTACTCGATACAACATTATGTGATAAAGTTTGTCAGTGATTTGCGACGACAGGTCAATGGTTTTCTCCGAGTACTCCAGTTTTCTCCACCAATAAAACTGACCGATATATTGTTGAAAGGGGCGTTAAACCCCATGAACCATCTTCCTTAGCAACCTAGTTTCATTTCCATAGCACAACAAAGCATTTTTTTTTAATAAAATTATTCTAAAAAATATCCCCGGCACTAATTTATAAGCAATTTTTATGCTATGATGTGTTTGTATGTTTATATTGAATTTTTATCTAATACACAAAAATGTATATGAATCGGTCACCAATAACTGCACAAAATATGAACGGGTATGATTTTCGTATAGAGGAACATTTCTAATGCATGTAAATTAAAATGATCTATAATAATTATCATTACTTGGAGTTGTGCGTCATCATCCACGCGTGGTTACTTTTGGTAGAAGTATTTTTTTAAGGGAGTGCATCTGGAGTGTGAAAAAAACCCTATTTATATAATTCATTTTATCGGTTATTTGTCAGCAAAATATTTACTCCTTTTTTCCAATTAATCCCATCCCACATAAAATTAAACGCTTGTTCTTTTACTGATGAAAATTTATCCCGATTTTTCTGAGATAACCCAAATAAAATGTGTTTATCATCTATCAATCATGAAGACGAATAAATATCCCTGTTATATATTAATATTAATATAACAGAAGATGGTACACACGTTTATGTATTGCCAGAGTGTTCGATGATCATCGAAGTTGCTAGAAATTAATAAATTATATTACTAATATAAAGGCAAAATCAAAACGATATCATTGGATCCAGAAAATTCCAGTCCTAAAGCGGCTGTTCATACAAAACTTTTGTAAGCGAAGTAGATGTCTAGAAGAAAATCCTGTATTCCTGTTTTAATCAAAAAAAAAAAATGAAAAAAAAAAGAATTCTCCCCAAGTTTGCAAGTACATGTAGTCTTTTCGATTGTCGATCGTTCTCAATTTGAAATCTAAAATTAATGAGAATTATCCTGATTTTTTGGTCATGTAAACTGCTGCATTGAAGAGGTAAATGTACGGAATGCATCGTTATAGACCGACTCTATTATTAGTCACGCCAAAAAGGGGTAAACAACAATGCCATTTGTAGCGTCTGTTTGTATTAAACCATATTCATTTCAATAAACATTTATCAATATGTGTAAATAGGTTTGTCATAAGGTCAGAGAAAATGCGCTAGCGATGAATTGCTCTCTTATTTTCAAGTCGAAGCGCCAATACATCGTCCATCTTTTTTTCTATTTTTTTCACTTACGATAAAAGATAAGACCAAAATTTCTCTTACGATCAAAATTTTACACTTAGGACAGGGTAGTTTTACACGTAAAGTTAGGACTATTTTTACACTTAAGATTATCGTAAGTATTTTTGTGAAACTCTTTTTAATCTTAGTTTTACACTTACGACAATTTTTTATCGTAAGAATTTTTGTGAAAAGGGCTACAGGTACGAGCCAGGGGACATAACTCGTTAGTCTCTATTTGCCCCCGTATTCAACTTCCGGTATCTGCGCAGTGGTCTCAAAGATTATATGTCAAAGTACCAGGAATGATGATGCATAAAGATATGCATAAAATGGTATTTCAATCAAATTAACACATTTCAACATATTGGAATAAATTTTAAATAACTTGTAACGGAATAATTAGTTCAAATATATACGTCGTGCTGAATAGAAATTTCCATTCAAATATCAACGTCTTGGGTTTACAAACAGTTTATAACGTCATTGTACAGATCGACATTGTTTGGTATATTTTTGAAACCAAATTCGAAACAAAAATATTTGCAAGTTGAACAAAGGCAACTCTATTAAGGATTTATTTTCGCAATTTGTCTGTTCATAGATATTTTTTGCAATATAAAAGTCAATGCTTGGAAAAGGTCAATGTAAAATATGTGATAAAAAGATTATGACATGAAATTTTCCATATGGTCCCTGGTATCAACCCTCGACCCATATCAGCCCTCCAGCTTCGCTGTCGGGCTTGATATGGGAGTCTCCGGCTAATACCAGGGACGATATGGAAAATGTCATGTAATAATCTCTTAATATAGCATGGGTGTTATGCAATATGAATAGTTAATAAATACAGAATGCATTTATACAAATACCTAACATACTTGGACAGTATCTTTAATCGTTACAGTATACGTAGTAACATAAAATGTATACTTAAACATTATCTTTAATCATTACAGTATACGTAGTAACATACAATGTATACTTAAGCATTATCTTTAATCATTACAGTATACGTAGTAACATACAATGTATACTTAAACATTATCTTTAATCATTACAGTATACGTAGTAACATACAATGTATACTTAAACATTATCTTTAATCGTTACAGTATACGTAGTAACATACAATGTATACTTAAACATTATCTTTAATCGTTACAGTATACGTAGTAACATACAATGTATACTTAAACATTATCTTTAATCGTTACAGTATACGTAGTAACATACAATGTATACTTAAACATTATCTTTAATCATTACAGTATACGTAGTAACATACAATGTATACTTAAACATTTTCTTTAATCGTTACAGTATACGTAGTAACATACAATGTATACTTAAACATTATCTTTAATCTTACAGTATACGTAGTAACATACAATGTATACTTAAACATTATCTTTAATCGTGACAGTATACGTAGTAACATACAATGTATACTTAAACATTATCTTTAATCGTGACAGTATACGTAGTAACATACAATGTATACTTAAACATTATCTTTAATCGTGACAGTATACGTAGTAACATACAATGTATACTTAAACATTATCTTTAATCGTTACAGTATACGTAGTAACATACAATGTATACTTAAACATTATCTTTAATCGTTACAGTATACGTAGTAACATACAATGTATACTTAAACATTATCTTTAATCATTACAGTATACGTAGTAACATACAATGTATACTTAAACATTATCTTTAATCGTTACAGTATACGTAGTAACATACAATGTATACTTAAACATTATCTTTAATCATTACAGTATACGTAGTAACATACAATGTATACTTAAACATTATCTTTAATCGTTACAGTATACGTAGTAACATACAATGTATACTTAAACATTATCTTTAATCATTACAGTATACGTAGTAACATACAATGTATACTTAAACATTATCTTTAATCGTTACAGTATACGTAGTAACATACAATGTATACTTAAACATTATCTTTAATCATTACAGTATACGTAGTAACATACAATGTATACTTAAACATTATCTTTAATCATTACAGTATACGTAGTAACATACAATGTATACTTAAACATTATCTTTAATCGTTACAGTATACGTAGTAACATACAATGTATACTTAAACATTATCTTTAATCATTACAGTATACGTAGTAACATACAATGTATACTTAAACAGTATCTTTAATCGTTACAGTATACGTAGTAACATACAATGTATACTTAAACATTATCTTTAATCGTTACAGTATACGTAGTAACATACAATGTATACTTAAACATTATCTTTAATCGTTACAGTATACGTAGTAACATACAATGTATACTTAAACATTATCTTTAATCGTTACAGTATACGTAGTAACATACAATGTATACTTAAACATTATCTTTAATCGTTACAGTATACGTAGTAACATACAATGTATACTTAAACATTATCTTTAATCGTTACAGTATACGTAGTAACATACAATGTATACTTAAACATTATCTTTAATCGTTACAGTATACGTAGTAACATACAATGTATACTTAAACATTATCTTTAATCGTTACAGTATACGTAGTAACATACAATGTATACTTAAACATTATCTTTAATCATTACAGTATACGTAGTAACATACAATGTATACTTAAACATTATCTTTAATCGTTACAGTATACGTAGTAACATACAATGTATACTTAAACATTATCTTTAATCGTTACAGTATACGTAGTAACATACAATGTATACTTAAACATTATCTTTAATCGTTACAGTATACGTAGTAACATACAATGTATACTTAAACATTATCTTTAATCGTTACAGTATACGTAGTAACATACAATGTATACTTAAACATTATCTTTAATCGTTACAGTATACGTAGTAACATACAATGTATACTTAAACATTATCTTTAATCGTTACAGTATACGTAGTAACATACAATGTATACTTAAACATTATCTTTAATCGTTACAGTATACGTAGTAACATACAATGTATACTTAAACATTATCTTTAATCGTTACAGTATACGTAGTAACATACAATGTATACTTAAACATTATCTTTAATCGTTACAGTATACGTAGTAACATACAATGTATACTTAAACATTATCTTTAATCGTTACAGTATACGTAGTAACATACAATGTATACTTAAACATTATCTTTAATCGTTACAGTATACGTAGTAACATACAATGTATACTTAAACATTATCTTTAATCGTTACAGTATACGTAGTAACATACAATGTATACTTAAACATTATCTTTAATCGTTACAGTATACGTAGTAACATACAATGTATACTTAAACATTATCTTTAATCGTTACAGTATACGTAGTAACATACAATGTATACTTAAACATTATCTTTAATCGTTACAGTATACGTAGTAACATACAATGTATACTTAAACATTATCTTTAATCGTTACAGTATACGTAGTAACATACAATGTATACTTAAACATTATCTTTAATCGTTACAGTATACGTAGTAACATACAATGTATACTTAAACATTATCTTTAATCGTTACAGTATACGTAGTAACATACAATGTATACTTAAACATTATCTTTAATCGTTACAGTATACGTAGTAACATACAATGTATACTTAAACATTATCTTTAATCGTTACAGTATACGTAGTAACATACAATGTATACTTAAACATTATCTTTAATCGTTACAGTATACGTAGTAACATACAATGTATACTTAAACATTATCTTTAATCGTTACAGTATACGTAGTAACATACAATGTATACTTAAACATTATCTTTAATCGTTACAGTATACGTAGTAACATACAATGTATACTTAAACATTATCTTTAATCGTTACAGTATACGTAGTAACATACAATGTATACTTAAACATTATCTTTAATCGTTTACAGTATACGTAGTAACATACAATGTATACTTAAACATTATCTTTAATCGTTACAGTATACGTAGTAACATACAATGTATACTTAAACATTATCTTTAATCGTTACAGTATACGTAGTAACATACAATGTATACTTAAACATTATCTTTAATCGTTACAGTATACGTAGTAACATACAATGTATACTTAAACATTATCTTTAATCGTTACAGTATACGTAGTAACATACAATGTATACTTAAACATTATCTTTAATCGTTACAGTATACGTAGTAACATACAATGTATACTTAAACATTATCTTTAATCGTTACAGTATACGTAGTAACATACAATGTATACTTAAACATTATCTTTAATCGTTACAGTATACGTAGTAACATACAATGTATACTTAAACATTATCTTTAATCGTTACAGTATACGTAGTAACATACAATGTATACTTAAACATTATCTTTAATCGTTACAGTATACGTAGTAACATACAATGTATACTTAAACATTATCTTTAATCGTTACAGTATACGTAGTAACATACAATGTATACTTAAACATTATCTTTAATCGTTACAGTATACGTAGTAACATACAATGTATACTTAAACATTATCTTTAATCGTTACAGTATACGTAGTAACATACAATGTATACTTAAACATTATCTTTAATCGTTACAGTATACGTAGTAACATACAATGTATACTTAAACATTATCTTTAATCGTTACAGTATACGTAGTAACATACAATGTATACTTAAACATTATCTTTAATCGTTACAGTATACGTAGTAACATACAATGTATACTTAAACATTATCTTTAATCGTTACAGTATACGTAGTAACATACAATGTATACTTAAACATTATCTTTAATCGTTACAGTATACGTAGTAACATACAATGTATACTTAAACATTATCTTTAATCGTTACAGTATACGTAGTAACATACAATGTATACTTAAACATTATCTTTAATCGTTACAGTATACGTAGTAACATACAATGTATACTTAAACATTATCTTTAATCGTTACAGTATACGTAGTAACATACAATGTATACTTAAACATTATCTTTAATCGTTACAGTATACGTAGTAACATACAATGTATACTTAAACATTATCTTTAATCGTTACAGTATACGTAGTAACATACAATGTATACTTAAACATTATCTTAATCGTTACAGTATACGTAGTAACATACAATGTATACTTAAACATTATCTTTAATCGTTACAGTATACGTAGTAACATACAATGTATACTTAAACATTATCTTTAATCGTTACAGTATACGTAGTAACATACAATGTATACTTAAACATTATCTTTAATCGTTACAGTATACGTAGTAACATACAATGTATACTTAAACATTATCTTTAATCGTTACAGTATACGTAGTAACATACAATGTATACTTAAACATTATCTTTAATCGTTTACAGTATACGTAGTAACATACAATGTATACTTAAACATTATCTTTAATCGTTACAGTATACGTAGTAACATACAATGTATACTTAAACATTATCTTTAATCGTTACAGTATACGTAGTAACATACAATGTATACTTAAACATTATCTTTAATCGTTACAGTATACGTAGTAACATACAATGTATACTTAAACATTATCTTTAATCGTTACAGTATACGTAGTAACATACAATGTATACTTAAACATTATCTTTAATCGTTACAGTATACGTAGTAACATACAATGTATACTTAAACATTATCTTTAATCGTTACAGTATACGTAGTAACATACAATGTATACTTAAACATTATCTTTAATCGTTACAGTATACGTAGTAACATACAATGTATACTTAAACATTATCTTTAATCGTTACAGTATACGTAGTAACATACAATGTATACTTAAAACATTATCTTTAATCGTTACAGTATACGTAGTAACATACAATGTATACTTAAACATTATCTTTAATCGTTACAGTATACGTAGTAACATACAATGTATACTTAAACATTATCTTTAATCGTTACAGTATACGTAGTAACATACAATGTATACTTAAACATTATCTTTAATCGTTACAGTATACGTAGTAACATACAATGTATACTTAAACATTATCTTTAATCGTTACAGTATACGTAGTAACATACAATGTATACTTAAACATTATCTTTAATCGTTACAGTATACGTAGTAACATACAATGTATACTTAAACATTATCTTTAATCGTTACAGTATACGTAGTAACATACAATGTATACTTAAACATTATCTTTAATCGTTACAGTATACGTAGTAACATACAATGTATACTTAAACATTATCTTTAATCGTTACAGTATACGTAGTAACATACAATGTATACTTAAACATTATCTTTAATCGTTACAGTATACGTAGTAACATACAATGTATACTTAAACATTATCTTTAATCGTTTACAGTATACGTAGTAACATACAATGTATACTTAAACATTATCTTTAATCGTTACAGTATACGTAGTAACATACAATGTATACTTAAACATTATCTTTAATCGTTACAGTATACGTAGTAACATACAATGTATACTTAAACATTATCTTTAATCGTTACAGTATACGTAGTAACATACAATGTATACTTAAACATTATCTTTAATCGTTACAGTATACGTAGTAACATACAATGTATACTTAAACATTATCTTTAATCGTTACAGTATACGTAGTAACATACAATGTATACTTAAACATTATCTTTAATCGTTACAGTATACGTAGTAACATACAATGTATACTTAAACATTATCTTTAATCGTTACAGTATACGTAGTAACATACAATGTATACTTAAACATTATCTTTAATCGTTACAGTATACGTAGTAACATACAATGTATACTTAAACATTATCTTTAATCGTTACAGTATACGTAGTAACATACAATGTATACTTAAACATTATCTTTAATCGTTACAGTATACGTAGTAACATACAATGTATACTTAAACATTATCTTTAATCGTTACAGTATACGTAGTAACATACAATGTATACTTAAACATTATCTTTAATCGTTACAGTATACGTAGTAACATACAATGTATACTTAAACATTATCTTTAATCGTTACAGTATACGTAGTAACATACAATGTATACTTAAACATTATCTTTAATCGTTACAGTATACGTAGTAACATACAATGTATACTTAAACATTATCTTTAATCGTTACAGTATACGTAGTAACATACAATGTATACTTAAACATTATCTTTAATCGTTACAGTATACGTAGTAACATACAATGTATACTTAAACATTATCTTTAATCGTTACAGTATACGTAGTAACATACAATGTATACTTAAACATTATCTTTAATCGTTACAGTATACGTAGTAACATACAATGTATACTTAAACATTATCTTTAATCGTTACAGTATACGTAGTAACATACAATGTATACTTAAACATTATCTTTAATCGTTACAGTATACGTAGTAACATACAATGTATACTTAAACATTATCTTTAATCGTTACAGTATACGTAGTAACATACAATGTATACTTAAACATTATCTTTAATCGTTACAGTATACGTAGTAACATACAATGTATACTTAAACATTATCTTTAATCGTTACAGTATACGTAGTAACATACAATGTATACTTAAACATTATCTTTAATCGTTACAGTATACGTAGTAACATACAATGTATACTTAAACATTATCTTTAATCGTTACAGTATACGTAGTAACATACAATGTATACTTAAAACATTATCTTTAATCGTTACAGTATACGTAGTAACATACAATGTATACTTAAACATTATCTTTAATCGTTACAGTATACGTAGTAACATACAATGTATACTTAAACATTATCTTTAATCGTTACAGTATACGTAGTAACATACAATGTATACTTAAACATTATCTTTAATCGTTACAGTATACGTAGTAACATACAATGTATACTTAAACATTATCTTTAATCGTTACAGTATACGTAGTAACATACAATGTATACTTAAACATTATCTTTAATCGTTACAGTATACGTAGTAACATACAATGTATACTTAAACATTATCTTTAATCGTTACAGTATACGTAGTAACATACAATGTATACTTAAACATTATCTTTAATCGTTACAGTATACGTAGTAACATACAATGTATACTTAAACATTATCTTTAATCGTTACAGTATACGTAGTAACATACAATGTATACTTAAACATTATCTTTAATCGTTACAGTATACGTAGTAACATACAATGTATACTTAAACATTATCTTTAATCGTTACAGTATACGTAGTAACATACAATGTATACTTAAACATTATCTTTAATCGTTACAGTATACGTAGTAACATACAATGTATACTTAAACATTATCTTTAATCGTTACAGTATACGTAGTAACATACAATGTATACTTAAACATTATCTTTAATCGTTACAGTATACGTAGTAACATACAATGTATACTTAACATTATCTTTAATCGTTACAGTATACGTAGTAACATACAATGTATACTTAAACATTATCTTTAATCGTTACAGTATACGTAGTAACATACAATGTATACTTAAACATTATCTTTAATCGTTACAGTATACGTAGTAACATACAATGTATACTTAAACATTATCTTTAATCGTTACAGTATACGTAGTAACATACAATGTATACTTAAACATTATCTTTAATCGTTACAGTATACGTAGTAACATACAATGTATACTTAAACATTATCTTTAATCGTTACAGTATACGTAGACATACATGTATACTTAAACATTATCTTTAATCGTTACAGTATACGTAGTAACATACAATGTATACTTAACATTATCTTTAATCATACAGTATACTTAGTAAACATACAATGGTATACTTAAACATTATCTTTATTAAGTATACGTAGTAACATACAAGTACCTTACCTACTGTAAACATACAATGTATACTTAAACACTTATCTGTAATCGTTTA